>VZRF01005185.1:252002-319540 GCA_013396875.1 Vireo altiloquus | reverse complement strand
AATCTCTACCTTATTAAAAAATAAAATTTGCTCATTCACTGGACTTTTGACCAAAATGTATTTTCTGTCTCAGACAGTTTCAGGTTATGGTTTTAATCTCAAAAGTAAAAAGATAAACCAAAGGCAAAATAACAAAACCCATGCTGAAGTGAAATCTAAAGGAAGCTGCTGGGGATGAGGAGTTAGGTTTTTTGTTTGTGGGGGGGTTTTTTTTGTCTGTTTGGTTTTGGCTTTTTTGTTTTGTTTTTAATAGCTACACTTGTATCTTTCTTCTCTCTGCGTCCTGAGTAGAGGTTTATCTTTCTGCTTTAGAACAGCAGACTCATGAATCCAATGAAAAGACACAGAGTAACATCTGAAACAATATCAGAAGTGAAATATAATAAATAAAAAACATAACCCAACTCCACATTTCTCTCTGGATACTGTTGCTCCTTACCCTTAGCTTCATGGCAAAATCCTTCGTAGCTGCAGGGAGAAAAAGATAACATGACTTGAGGAAAATTAATTTTTTTCCAATTTAAATAGAATTGGATGGTGATAAGCAAAGATGAAAACTAAAACCTTGCTCCCACACCAACCTTTCTTCCCAGGCTCAGCTTCATACCTCCATTCCCTTCACCCCAAGTGGTGCAGGGGGATGAGGAAAGGGGGCTGTGATCAGCCCATAGCAGCTGCTTTCCAACATTCCTCACAAGTTTTTACCTCCTCCAGCATGGATCCTTCCATGGCCTGAAGTTCTTTTGCATGGAGTCCTCAATACAGGCCACACTTCTTTCAGGACATTGCCTCCTGCTCCTTTTTGAGCTCTTCCATGGGCTGCAGGGGAATGTCTCCTCCAAAGGCAGGAGCAGCTCCTTCCTCTCCTTCTTCGCTGACCTTGGTGCCTGCAGGGTTGTCTCTTGCTCTTTTCCCCTCTTTTCCTTAGTCTGCCTGGCTTTTTTTCCTATTTTTTAAATAAGTTGCCTGACACCTCACCTGAGGGGCTGAGCAGTGCCTGTGGTGAGCCCATGGAACCAACAGGATCCATCCATGTCAGGCAGGGGCAGCCCCAGCTGTGCCTCACGGGGACCACCCTGAGCCACCAAGCCTTGTGACAGCCACTGCAGACAGAAGCACCTTGGGCTGGGAGAGAACAAAATTTAGGGGGCAGGTTCCTCACCCCAGCTTTAAATCTGTGTTTTCTGCTTTTCTCTGTGAAAACCAACATTATGTGTTCCAGAGTGGTCAATAACAGTGGAACAACCTTGGAAGTGATGCCAGACAGACGACTGCTGCCTCCTTGTAATGCCTACCAAAATCAATGATACTCTTCAAACTCCTGCTATTCGTGACTAGCATATCAGCTAGATGTTCCCAAGGACTTCACAAACTGATATGATTTCTCAACACCTCACAGAAAGTATTACCTTACTATTAAGGAAAATATATTTTAGGAATTTATTTGTATCTGTTAGTTATCTATACCCTAATATCAGAAACGGCTCCATTTTCTTCTGGTTTTGGCATTGATGGTCATGTCTAATAAACTGGTGTACTGTAATTTGTATTTTTTTTTCCCATTGGCACAGTTGGAGAATATTCATTTCAAATTTGAAATGGATTCGTCCCAGCTGCCACAAAACCATTTAGGCTTTAAAGAACAGTGACGTTTTCCAAATTGCTTGGAACTTGTTCAAGTGGATGGCAGAGAGATGTCGCTGCAGGTAGCAAACCCATTCTGCTCAATACAAAGGCCAGGCCTCCACATTTATTGGTTTTATAATTCATAATAAAATTTTAATTCACAGAGATGCTGAGCTAGAGAAGTAAATAAACCTTCCTGTGGCTGTGCAGGCTTCTCTGTGGATTGCATCCAAGGACCCTTGGATCCCACTCAAGGCCTTACCTCATATATTTATGCATAGGCATTTCTAAGGCACTCAACACTCTAGTATCATAGTCCTTTGGGAATATAATAGGAAAAGCTTTACAATATGCTTCAAGATAAAAGAAGGGTCATTACACCTTTTTACAAGCAGAAATATTGAATCCAAGTACTCAAATAGCACTCAAAAGTGCAAGGACCTTTTTGCTTATTCACCTGAGAAATACAATTTATGATTGATCTAAAGGAGAAAGGTAATCAGCTGGAGGGGGGAGGGGGGGCTCTTGGGGGAGGGCTGGAAATTAACTTTCAATTTATTAGAGGAGTCCATTTGTCTTGGAGCATGGATAGAACATTGTCAGGGTACACACTCATGCACACAGAGGGCATTGAAGCACCTGGAGCACAAACACCACACAGCTCCCCTCTGCAGCCCAAGAGCAGCCCCGTCTGTGGCCACGGTGCAGAAATGGCAATGACTAAGAAAGATGTGTGACAGGGCTGAAGAGGAAACTGCTTTAATGGCCAAGGCTTAGCTAGAGCAGTGCATGCCAAGGACAGTCTTGCAGGACATGTCATATCTTCTGAAATTCTGCAGTGCTCGGGCAGGAACTGCTTGCACTGTGAATATCTGCTGTGAATGGCTCATTAAGAGACTGAAGCACATTTTACCTTTCTTAGGTATTATGAAAATTTCCATTATTCAGTTCTTACATTAGTTATATCAACAAACTCCCGTTGCTTTAAAACCCAGAGGTGAAGTTTAATCTCTCTTTTTGAATTTAATCTTATTGTCAAAATCCATATGTCCCTATCAGAGGCAATTTACTGTAATTTGTATGGTTGTTTGTGAGTCTCTTATATATTGCTTTTTGAAAGAGGGAGAAAGTGATATAAAGGGGCCAGGATCAAATATCTGGCTGCAAATCTCAAGTTGTAAGAAACATCTATCCTTAATATAAGCAGTTTGACACTTAAATACTGTTCTTTTTTTTTTTTCCTGATTTTAACTGTCTGCTTTAAGTCTCTTAGGATCATTTCATTTTGTGCTTCCTTTTTTCTTAATCTTTCCAGATGTTAAGAATACTACAGTTTAATTGAGAAGCTGAGTGTGAAAGAACAGTGTATTACCCACAAGTTTTTTAATTATGGAAATTGAAGGACATTTCCAAGGTCATGTAAAACAAGAAAAGCTTTAAACAGTTCATCAGATTTACCCTTTTACAGTCTATCATAAGCCTGTGCTGCTGTATGTTATACTCAGCCTTAATCACAGAATAGGCAGCAGTATCTTATTATTTTTATACATTTAAACAAATGACCAAAGGCTACTGCTTGGTTACAACACAAAAAAGGAAATATTTTTGTATGTGTATTTGTTTTCAATACAGAAGCAGAACAAAAATCCAAAGCTGAGATTCTTATGACAAACACAAGAGCCTTTCAAAACTTCTCCAGGTCAGCGAACCTAAGATATTTCATATTTGTTTTGAGTATAGCTGAAGACTTGAAAGTCCCTCTGCACATTACTTTCCTGTCATCCCTTCTACATCTGTCTCTCACCATATACTTGTCTATTTGAGCTTTTGTGTTGTCTCTGTTTCTAGGTTAAACAGAGCAGAAGGGAAGGAATGATCTGAGAGTTTCTTAGCTGCTAAGTTTGTGAACATTTCAGGGCAGGACTGAAGATTTTGCACTCTGGTGCAGAAAAGGTAAAAATAAGTCACATATACTATAAAGTTCCTAAAAAAAAAGAGGATCTGGACAACATAAGAAGTCAGCATATAGCTAAACAACTGAAAATAATCTTCTGTCTCTGAACTTGCAGTCAATATAACACGTTACTTGTCTATAATTGTAAAGCAAATATTTCCACTCTTAATTATTACTCCTCACTTGCAATACACAATAGTAGAAACAAGGAATAAACCTTCATGCTTTATCTGTGGGGCCTTTATCTGGATAACAGATGTCTCTGTGCTAAAGTGGCTTCCAAACTGATTCCTGAGTCTTTTGTCTTTTTATCCCAGAAAAAATTAGTCCAATTATTTATTTTCTTAGGAAGGTCAGTTTTGGTACAAGTTTTAGCTTAAAAAAAAACCAAACCAAACCAAACCAAACCAAACCAAAAAAACCTACCAAAAAATGGATTCAAAACATCCCAAAAAGGTGCCTTGGGAATCACTCTAGAAGAGGAGATATTTTAGACCAATGACCTGGGGTTTTTGTGTGTACAATTACTTAACCTTTTAAGAAAAAAAAAATTCCTTGGCAGAAGAAACATATTGGCTATGTGAATTTCAATACTGATTACTTTAAGGCCCCTTTTGTCAACCTAATTACATATTAAGTATTCTTCTAGAACTGTTCACAAGTAACCAGAGAAGTCAGTGTGAATGTGTGAAAACAGGATCAGGCTGTTAGGCCCTGACTGACCCACAAAAGGGAGCATTTAGTTAGGCAAATGAAATTAAACCGAAAGCAGACACAAGAGATCATGTTATCCATGCAAAATTATGATGTTATATTTTTTACTGATGATTTTGAGCCAGAAGAAACAAACTCATGACTTCAAGAAATAATAGCTGGTCTTGTGTCTTAAGTATTAGGACTAATAATTTATTGGAGGTTATTTCAGTATTTATCTACTTCGAAACAGGAAAGGATTTTTTTCACTTAGTAATGGGCTTTTGGAAAGGTACTAAGTAAATGAAATTAAAGTAGAAAAATATTATCTCTTGTTCTTAAGGAAATTGACTTTTTTCGTAAGAAGCCCATGAGAGGAAGCTAGGGGTCAGCATTTAATCTTTAAACACTACACAACCATGAAACCATGTTATGATTTATGTAAATATGCTATGCTGAGGTGAGTCTCTGTGTACCTAACACTTTGCCATGCATTCCAATACAGGGCTTTCAGTGATTAAAAGGCCCAAGGTCCCTCATTTGACAAATACCCACCACAATGGATCAGCAGGGGCATTTGTTGAGAGAACGTGGCTTAATAGCCACAAAAGATTAAATCAAAACCTGTGTATAACTAAGAGCAGAAATAATCCCAGATGAGCTCATTTTCCACTGAGAAGGCATTTACAGAGCCTGCCTAAAGGGTAGGAACAGGTAGCAAAGCAAATCAAAGTTCTCCAGTGTAAGCAAAAGGGAGATGGTGCTTGATGATACTGTCAGATCATAACAGGCTGGTACATGGATCCCTGTAAACTGGAACAGAGCACACCTAAGAGTAATTTTGGGTACCACTCCTCTGTTGTGGAAGTCCCAGTTGACAAAGTGTCACTGCAAAGCTGATAGTTTCACACCAGGAGTTGTAAAACTGGTGTAATTGCAACATGAGCTGAACTATTATAATCAGTTGAGAGCTATTCTCAGTCTCATATAAGAAATCTCAGATAACTTTAAAATTAAGTTTTGATAATGATGAAAAAAAAAAGGCAATTCAAATGTTTTTGTGGCATCTATGGAGGCTTACAGGATCCACAAGAGGAATTAACAAAAATTACTTGGGATCTTACTAAAATCAGTTTCAAAGCAGTTCTAAAACATTACATTTTAAAAAATGTTTTGCAGTTTTACAGCAAAATTTACACAATTAATCTCAGCTAACTTTAGGGTTCTATAAAACATAACAGACACCCAGGTAGTCATTTTGTATTTTCTTTGTGGTGAAATGGTAAGAAATAGCCGCCTTCAAGATGCAATTAATTCAGCTTCTTTTAGATATCTACTTCAGGATGCAAATAATTATCTTAGTGATACTGATTAGAACTCTGCTGATTACAACAGACACTTGGAATGATTATCTTAGAGACAGATACCACCAGAGATGAAGATATATAACAAACTTTCTGACAAGGCAAAAGAAGGATTTTGAATCTACGTCAGAATGACTCAAATTCAAATTTGGTGCATGGAATGAAAACTCCGACTCATCCTCATCTGGCTGGGACCTCATGTCCATGTGCTGTCTTCCCAGGAGGATGCTTGGGCAGGAGGTGGGGTAGCTGTGGCTGCAGGGGGCTGTGGGACAGGCTGGGAGCAAGGCCCTGAGCTGGGCGCTCCATGCTGGAGCTGAAAATCCTTGCAGGGAATGTGGCAATTGGACTCTGCCCTTGGACAACGTTTTGTGCCAGCACACTGCTGGTTAAAAGAGAATGGCTGCTGCTGTTCCTTTATTTTCAGGACACGCTTACAGGTCCCAGCCCAACACCATTTCTCACTCATGGGATACTTTCCAGAGCTCAGAAATCAGTTTGCTAGTAGTACAGAATGCCCATGAGTTAGACACGTCTGAATTCTTTTTCAGATTTGTCCCAGAGTTCTAGGTCTAGTAGTGTCATCCAGATATATATCAACAAACAGATGCAAAATTTTAAGAGATGGATATTTACTCAATAAACAAGACTAAAGAATCAAAGTTTAAGATATGAAGGTCAGATCCTACTGAAAATTAAGCTACTTCACCTTGTCTGGACTTTGCTCTCAGTCTACAACCTGCAGATATGACAATTTTGGTTTTATTTTCATCACAAGATTTTTTTCCTTTTAATTTATTATCCAAAGCTGGTTAGATATAATAATTCTGCATGAAAATCTTAGTACTCCTTTGAAAGTATATTTAATATCACATAGCATGTGCTGGATTAATCTTCTAGCACTAATACAATCAAGTTTGTATTAGCACACTCTTTGCTGGCAATTGACACCTAATAAATACCTAAGTAGAAATCAAGCCTATTTTTATTCCACTTAATGTATAACTAACTTTAGTGGTCATAATGAGTTGCTTAATAATTTTAGTAGGTATTGTTACTGGTTAATACTTCAGTTCCTATCATTACATTGTAAAAAAGCTCTATTAGTTATGATGTCAAATGATGCAAAGTTATTCCATCATTGACATGAACTTACAGCATATTTAATGTGTGATGCCTTTTCTAGCTTTAGATGCATCATTTTTAGGTGAGTGGTTGCTGGGTAATCATCGTTTCTCTGATATTTTTCAAGCAAGCAGAGAAGTTTCTAAAGCAGTTTCAGAAGGAAGAAATGAGGTTTGTTGGCAGAGGCAATATCTTTTATTAGACCAGCTGATATAATGGGGAACAATCAAGCAAACTTTCTAGCACTCAGCCATGAAATCAATTCTTTCTGAAAAACCTATATGAGCACAAAAGAAGAGTAGAGTTTGAAATCTTGTTTTACCACTTCATCTGTGGAACAGAAGAAATGTAATTTTGAAAACAAGCAACTTTAAAAGATATATCAAGATATATCTTCAATTTGTAGATTTAAGTATTTATAAATAATATTTTTTTTTAGAATAAGGCATTACTTTCTGTTAGTGTACTTCCAGTAACATCATGGGACATGTCCAGATTTTAGACCTAAAAAAAATACTTTTTCTACATATTTCCTCTATTTTCTGCACCTTATAAAATGCACAAGGTATTTCATCTGCATGTAGAAACAAATCTCAGCATCATCAAAAACAGAGGGAAAAATAAACATATACAGGCATCTGTGTACACATAATGGCTACTTAATAATTTTCTATATATTTTTATATACATAAGTATGGGCATTTGGTTCAATAATGCTTCACCCTTCAGCATTAAACCATTCACACTGTACAGAAAAAAAATCTTTTTAAAAAGGGAAAAAAACAACTCTATGCAAGTAATATGGGAGACTGTGAGAATTCAAGGGTAATCCATAACATTACAATGAATGAAAGAAAAATGAAAGAAACTCAGAATTAAGGTAGGATAAATGTGCTGACATTAGCTTCAACATTAACAGATCTTCAAACAGCTTACAATTAGCCATGTACATCCTAGCCATACGATTTTCTGATTCAAAATTTACAGAAGATGAAGAAAGTTACTATTTTTCTCTTATTACTATAATGATATTAATATTTGTTTCCTAACAAAAAGTCTCAAAGAAGAGTGATGGAGCAGGTGAAGGGACTAGAGGAAAAGTCTTTCTCTCAGCAGCTAAGAGAGCTGGGGATGACTGACCTGGAGAAAAGAAGGCTCAGGGAAGACCTCACTCTCCACAACTCCCTGAAAGGAGGATGTTGCCAGCTGAGAATTGATCTCTTCTCGGGGGTGACAAATAAGTTGTGCCAGGGTAGGTTTATATTAATTATTAGGAAAAATTTCTTCACTTAAAGGGTAGTCAAGAACTGGAACAGGCTGGCCAGGGCAGTTAGTGGTGGAGCCACCACCCCAGAGGTATTTAAAAGATGTGTAGATGTGGCACTTGAGGACATGGTTTAGTGGTGGGCTTGGCAGTGCTGAGTTACTTGCTGGACTCAATGGTCTTAGAGGTCTTTTCCAACCTAAAGGATTCCAGGAGTCTAGGATTCTATGAAATAAACCAAAGGCTGCTAAATATAGGGAGCTATCTATAGCTTAGTGAGTCCCTGAACTTCCCTTTTCTGGAGGGTGGAAGGAACAAGCACTCCCAGCTCCTCTTGTTTATTCTTTCCTAAGCATTTGCTGTAGTCTGCTTTTAGATACAGGACAAACAGACAGTTTAATGTTCTTATGTTTTGACCTTACAAGCTTTAAATGCTTTAATTTAGTGCTTTGAGTGCTCTGTAGAAGTCAACACACACACACTTCTGTATATATATCAGATATATATATATAAACACACATATACACACACATATATATACACATTGGAGATATTAAAAAGATTAAAACTGAAGATATTAAAAACTCAAATCTATTTCCTATACTTGGGAAACAACACTGGAATGCTAATTAAAAAATAAATGTTCACTGTACATCTCATTTTATATTCAAAATACAAGTAAAATTGTGGGCAAATTAAATAAATCTAAATAAAAGTAGAGTAAGGGACTGTTTGTCGTCAACACCCTCTGCAGTATGTGGTAAACTGCAAAAAAATTGTACTCTCAGCTTTAAAAACAGCTAAAAGGCTAGTGAGCCAACCAGACTTTAGGGGCAAAATCCCTTACCTTCAATCCTGCATGAAAAAATAGTCTGTCCCTTCATGTTTGATGAAAACTTCGGTCATTTTAATTTATTTTTTTTTTTACAAAAGTTCTCTCATAATAAAATGCAGTGAACCACTTCTGAGAATTCTGACTGCAACACAAACATCAGGGAACACAAACTGATCTGTGTTCATTTAGGAAAATATAAGAGTATATTGATGCAACTAGAGAGTAGTTTAGTGCTGCTAATAATGAAAAGCCAAAATTAAAGCAGTAGACAGAAAATTAAAGGTATGGGGAGTTAAATTTGCAAACGTAACATAAATGGAAGAAAGTTAGCATATAATTAGAGTTTCTAATTTCTCTTTAAATGTCTCTCAGGTTGCATACCAGGCAATTAGATTTCATTGGGCTTCAATTTACTGTTGGGAACAGTTGAAAGTGTAAGACTTTAGAGTAGTAAAGGGAATTATGTTTTTTTAATTAATATGCTGAAAGTCACTGTAATGTGAACACAGATTTCAGGCTACAATTATGTTAGCCTTTTCTAAAAGAAATATTATTCATAGATCTTAGTTCTTTGAAGTACAGTTCTGTTAAATAATGTAGCAAGATTTTAAAATGCTGAATATAAATTCTAAAAACAATACAAAATAATCTCAAAACAATAACAAACAGGAAAAAAATCCCAAACCAACAGCATAATTTTACCACTAAATAACACTGAGAAACCAGAAAATGCACCAACATTTTTTCTCTACTACTTCATGGCAGTCTTCCATAGTCAGACTGGTATGGCAGTCCTCAGAAACTTAATCAGTAGTTAAAACTACTAAATTACAAATTACACAAAATTTTGTTTCCTGCCACCAGTAAAAGTGAGTTTATGTGAAAAATGAGCATCAATTGCATAGTGCTCAGGAAGAATTGAAGTAACCATTCAAGAGTTTGGCTTCTTCTATCCTTAAGGCTCTTTGAAGAATTTAGAATCCATGAAATTATCCTTGTTTTCAAGAAAAGAATAATAGTATCCAGGAAAAGCTTAGGTGTTTCATCCATACCAAACATTTTAAAGTGTTTGTTTATACTAGAGTCATTAACGGGGGAATGACATCACTTTCACATAGATGTAATTCTTGGGAACAAGTCTTCTGGAGAAACAAAGGGAGCTAGTGTCAACTCTGAACAATTCACATTCCAAAGTTCAGTTCCCAGCACTCACATTGTTAATATCAGTGTTCAACAACTAAGA
Organism: Vireo altiloquus; assembly: GCA_013396875.1. Taxonomy (NCBI): domain Eukaryota; kingdom Metazoa; phylum Chordata; class Aves; order Passeriformes; family Vireonidae; genus Vireo; species Vireo altiloquus. Next base: position 309,436 of record VZRF01005185.1, on the reverse strand, counting down.
TTTTTCTTTATTTCTAGCAAAAAATAAATTGTTGTTAAATTTTTCTGCTTTTCCTTTTTATTTTCTGAAAAGAATAAACAAATTCTTAACATTTTTATCTGAAAATTAAATTTCATAGCTTACTTGAGACTCTGTACCTTCCCTGAAAATCATCAGATAAGGTATTAAAGAGGTGGTCTGAGAAATAGAGATTTTAGCCCAGTGAATATGGTTCAAATATTAAAATTGTATAGGAATAACATCCATTTACTTAGCAATTTTCTCATCTGAAATGCAATGGCTTGAGAAACAATGTATGTATATCATTCTGTATCATTAGAGTATAAAAATTCTGGATTACAGCTTTGAGAAATGCTACAAGAATACTTCCATAACATTCTATTTTAAAAACAGAATCCTAAAGGTGGTGTAGGAGAGGAAAACCTGAGGAAGAGGTTTTTTATTTATTTCATCTCTTCTGTGTACAGTTACTGTATACCTTTCTGTAAAGGAGGGATTTGGCACCTGTAAATACATGGGCTCAGTGGGAAATTCTGAATTTTGAAATCCTTTAAAAAAAAAGACTGTATATTAAAAATAAATTGTTGCAATCAGCTTTAACTGATTGCTTAAACTTCCTTTACATCTCCCAAATTGTACGCTTTCCTAAATATATGCAAATTGAGCATTTGTAAATTGTAAACAAATATGTCACACTCTTATAGCTCATTTATTGAGCAGAACTACTGTAAATCAGTAAAAAAAAAAGGATATTTCTGAGCACTCCATCCCCAAATTCTTGTAAATTAAGCTAAGGAACACTTACATACTCTAAGGAGGTCAGTATGATAGACACTGTCAACAAATGCCCATCAGGATCAACTCCAGGCAAAATAAAGTTAAAACTGCCATTTCCTTCTAAAATCAAACCTGACTAGACAGAGAAACCTCATGGCTACTGCCTGTATGTTTGAGTTCCAGTATTCATCTTATTTCTAACATGAGCACCCTTACTGAAAGGCTATGTGCTGATTACTAAGAGAGAAGGAAAAACTTGTTTCCCTCCAAGTTATTCTACTCTGCAAAAATTAATTCAAACTTCAGTGGGTGAAAGTGAGAGTATAAACAAAACTGGTCATGGAATTTCTCTAATGGGGTGGGAAGAAAATCTGTCTTTAGATCCCTGAAACAATGAAGATTCTGTATTTTTCCCAGTGACATAGAATGTTTACAGCAGAAATAGTACAATGATGAGAATTTTACTTAGATTTCCATTATATTAAAATTAAAACTTATAGTAAAAAATAGTATTGCTCTGAATTTTTCACACAGAAAATGAAAATTAGTTACAGTATTACTTAGATCTATCATTTGTTCTCTCCTTCACCTGCAAATGTATATGGCCAACGTTTCAGTTCTAACCCAATCCTGAGCAGTTAATAATTGTTAATAAGGGTTATAATAAAACTTACTTAGAAGAAACACATTAATAGGAGAGATCTTAGAGGAGAAGGGTAATAATTTAACTGTGTGATGCAGCTTCAACTGTTAAACTTCTACCATGGCAGAAATCTTCATTTCATACATCTTTGTATGCCCACAGCCCACAGCAAAGCTGTCCCTAAGTGCCACATCTGCATGCCACAGAGCAAAACACATGGACCCAGATCTGGGAACTTACCACAGCACTCCTGAGCCCTGCATTCACACAGGTGCCAAATAAACTTCAAGTGAACTCTGCTGATGGTTCCCTTCCAGTTAGTAATACTACAATTTTATTTTTATAGCTTACTTCCAAATGTATTCTATTTCTTCTAACACTGTGAATAGTGCCAAGCTCAATTCAACAGATTATATGAACCTCAAAATAAGGATGTGTAAAATCTCCAATGAGGTCAAATTGTTTGAAAAGGAGGAAGCATTTCAGCTGCATTTCTCACATAGAAATTCTCAGCAGTAGTTTTCTCTTTTATTGCCAGTTTATGTCAAAGAGTTATGGTTTAGAAGAGTCTCTCTTAGGAATACTTTTGCTTTCAATAAGAATTAGCACACCATTTCTTCTCCAAACTCTTTCAAGGCTTTGAAGTGTTAGCTGAGACACAGCATTCTTTCATCTTGATAGTCAGTAAAGGAAAGCATGTTTTTATTTATTTCTCGATTTAAATATATTTAGAAATAGCTTAGGTTAATGTAATTAGTTGTCATTTCTGTCTTGACATTCATAATTCAAAGGTCATATTCTTCCAGAGGTAATGGCATGTATATTTTTAAAATTAAAAATAAAATTAACGAAAAAAACCTCCTCTCTTTTGAGATTATCATTTACAGATATAGTCTGCATTTTAAAATGCATAAATGATGCAAAAGCAAACTTAGTTCCTCCAACAGGTTCAGTCAGCATAACCAGCTGAAAATCTGTATTTTTCATCATTTGAATTTCAGTCATGAAGCCCCAGTAGAGCTGAAATGAGATTTATAACCCACCTTAGCTAATGAATGCAGATCTATCTTAGAACTTTACATCACTTAGAACTTTACACACTTAGAACTTTACATCACATACACAGAGTGTATACTTCAACTCTTTCAACATTATCAGCCTCCATTCCTTATGTTCCTCTGTAACAAGGTAGGAAATAAAACTCTATGGAAGGTCTGATTCCACTGTTATGTCTGATTCCAGATCGTTGGTGGGTGCCCAGAGCAGTGATAACTGCAGCAAATGTCCAGAACACATACAGGAGTTTACAGCACCTGGTTCTTTAGCATATTCTTTTTCTAAACAGTTAGCAGGTGTCTCGGTTCGAGATAAATGTAGAGGAGGAAATATTTTTTGATGGAATGTAGGCCCCTCCCCCTATTAGGTTTGGGAAAGAAAATGTCTCGGAGGAAAGTGAAAAGAAAAAAAACTATTTATTTAACTAAACAATAAAACACACAGGAAAAGGACACTAATGTTAGACAAATGAATCGTTATTTGTGAGAGAGGGAAAAATAAAACTTGAAATAAAGTTTTTTAAGGGTGTGGTTTTTTTGCTCCCGGAGTGGAGAGGTGTCTGTCCGGGGAAACAATCCCCTGCAGGCCGGGGAAACACTTCTCAGTGAAGTCTTGATTTTTTGAGGCTTCAAGTCTAGAAGGGGAAGAAACAAAATTTCAAAGAGGAGGAAGAAAAAAAGAAGAGAAAAAAAAATTCTGTTTCTCGTTTCTCTTCAAAAGGAGTAGCGTTGAGAGCTAGTTGGAATCAACTTGAGGAAAAAAAAATTGTCTTTTTATTTCTCTGTGAAGGACACAGTGTTGTTTGGCTTCGTTTTTAGGCTCTGTTTACAGACATAGAAAAGCATACAATTTACTTTTCTGGGCATAGGCAGACAATATAGGATAAACTATCAAAGGATAAACTCTAAGACAAAAGTCATTCTAAGACAGCAGGCTACCTACTTAATTATGAAAAAAAAGGCTTTCTTGAGTTGATCAACTTTATCTACAGATGCATAGTAATGTCATCTTGATACTATAGTTAATGAGAATATAATAATTTGGTTTTATGACAAGGAAATTCACTGGTTTTTAATGCTTCATGGTTTTAAGGAACTGTGAAGATTATCATCAAAAATGTTCATTATAAACTGTTTAAATTCATTTTGATGAATTTTAATGAAAATATGAATGAAAAGCATATACATGTGGCATGGTTATGAGAAAAGAAAACATGATACTCAGTATTTTAGTCAAATGAGTTGATGGAATATCTCAATATGGGCATATAATGATTGTCTTCCAATTTAAAGACATTCTATAATTAAAAATGTTGCATTTAGCACTAAAAGTATTTTCTTCTCTTGTTCATTTTGCACAAAAATGAAATCCTTTCCTACTACTTCAATTTCTTATAATTTAAAGATCTGAAGTGTTTAAAAAGTAAAGATTTTATATTTCAAATGTTTTATGTATATTCCTGAGGATTCCTTGTAAAAGAAGTTAAATGTGGAGCTAGAATTCTTCATGCCAAGCTTGAGAAGTAATTTGACAAACACATTTGAAGTTTCAGCTTGTAGCTAGTTCACATAATTTTCTCCTAATATAGATTCATTCCTCCTTTTAACATAAATTCAATATTCTTATGAGCAGAGCCCTATTAAGGACTCCTTTCACTGCAGTTTAATTTTCAGTAACTCAGGAAATATCCACCAGTGTTGTCACTGCAAGGCACCAAATCCAGCTGAAAATGAGTGAATGAGCACCATTCAGAGAGAACTCCAGTCTCCTACCTTACATAGAGGTTTATCAATTTATTCCATATTTTATCATCTTCCATTTCTCAGTGTAGCATTCCATCTGTGTTTAATAAAAAAATTAAATTACCATTTTAATAGATTGCGATATTATATCTAAGAGTGTGCAAAGATAAAAGCAATGAAGAGCTCTTCTAGATCCATTTTAGATCTATGCAACTAATTTTGGATTATTAAAAAGTGAAGGAACCAATTACAGCCAGCAGAATCAGTAGATAGCAATTTATGAAAATGCAATGAAACATTCAGGGTGAATATAAAGCTGAGTAAATAATTGATCACATGCCATAAACTATTAGTTGGAACCTTGCAGATCTACTTTCATAAATCAAATATTTTGGGAAAATTAGATCATAATTTCTAGTTTTCATTATAGATCACACCTAACAAAAGGAAAATATCTCAAATTAAGGCCAAACTACTATTACTTCATGAAATATAGTAACTTTCCTTTTATAACCATCCCTTGTAACTTTATACAATAGACATAGTCATTTAAAAGACACACTGTCATAAAAAATGCCTTAAGAAATCTAATCAGAAAAAGAGGGAAAAATCAGAATTCCTCTATCAAGGAATCTTACCTGCCTCCATCATAACAACAGATCTGTTGAATGTACAGATGAAAATATACATCAGAGAGAGGCAGGCCTTGAAATTAGGAGAAAAAACCCTATATTTACCACACAACAACTTGCATTAGTCTAAGATAACATTTTGCATTTTCTGGCCTAGCTGTACCTCTTTCAGTCTTAACAACATCATTTTTGTTATCAAAAATATTTATATCTGTTATTTAGAATTTTTAATTTAAATTAAATGGTGGAAACTGTTCATAGTAATCAAAGAGTCAGCCTTTAGCAGAGCTTGTCCATGATCTCAGTGAAAATTCAGCAGTTCCTCAGAGGCAACACTGACACAAGAAGTTGGATGAAGTCCTCACATTCTTATTCCCTTCTCCCATGACACACCTGTCTTGACAGAAAATACAAAAATACCTTTCCTCAGTTCCTTCTCCATTTCTTCTCTTCCATAAATGATTTCTGACTGTGATGACGAATGTTTATACAACGAAGAGAATCTGACCACAGGTATTTCTTCAGATGGATTTTTGATCATTAAGCCATATTTTATCAACAATTTCTGTGCTTCTCCATGTGATTCAATTCACTTTTGGGACATGCAGAGTGCCCTAGGTCCTCTACCCTGTGTATTCCTGATCTGTCAGCACTAGATAACAAATGCATTCATGTGAGTGGCACTGATACCCGTTGGCACATTTCCAAATAATTTTAGGTTCCCAAATTCTCATCACACTGACTGATCTTTGGACATTCGGTTTTTGCATGAGTGGCTATTTTCAGCAGCACATCAAGAAGACTGACAGCCTTACTGCTTGTCATAGTGCAGTACATTAGCTGACTGCCCCTGGATAAGGTGACCCGAGGCTTCCCAGTTTGACTTAGCTAGTGTCTGGTCCTGTTTGCTTTTTCAGGATTTTCCTACTGCCATGATAGGGTTTACTGGGATACAAAATTGTCCTTGGTTTTATTCTCCCTCAGCCAGTGTGTGTCACGCTGTTTTATCGACTTAAATCTTGTCACATCTGTACAAGCTTCTTTTCATACTTGTAGCTATGATCTCAGTAGCTAATCTCATCTGCAGATTTTTCCTGTAAACTCAAATTATTTAATGTTACTAATTCCAATTTACAACAGTTTAAGGAAACCAGAATCAGACTTTATGTTGTAATGAACTGCAGAATTAAAAAAAAATAAAATAAAACCACATCAAAAGTGATCTGGATAAGAAAAAGAAAATAATAAACAAAAGGGGCTCATGCATATTATTTGTAATGATCACTTCTTCTGAAGCTGAACAGCTGAAGCAGAACAACATTATGTATATGGATTTCAGGAGCACATGTATTGCTGGAGCAGAAAATAAAAAGTTCAAGGTGACAGATTAACTGTAAAGTCCACAGCTTGTATATCACCTGCTCTGTCCTCCCAGTTCTCTTCCTCTCACTAAACCATATAGCTGGAGGATGAAATTCTACCTTTAGCCTAGAAATACTCATCTCTGATTTCTCCTTGATTTCTCCTTGAGACTGAGTCAGTGCATGTTTAAATCTCTAAGGACCTCCTCATAGCAAAGAAAGAAGGTAGAAAACCCAATTACTGTTGTTCTTGCAATTGTGTTCTTTTTATTTGTTTTGAAAAGACCTACTTTGCAATGCTTTTTTCTTCATTGTCAATTTCTATTTTTTCATTTTTAAATTTAAGCAAGTATTTTACATCTCTAATCTTTCAAAGTGACAAGACTTTGACAGTAATTGCTTAGACTATGATTCACCATATTTAACTCTGTTTCCCAAGTACTCAAAATAAGATTTTGCATATGCTATTTTCAACCTTGAGTGGTCAGTGAAGAGACAGTGCAATCAAGATTTTTTAGAATATGCAGCCTACACAGCCAGATTTTCTGATACTTTTTCATTGTACAGGGAGCAGCTCAAGGATGCTGCCTAAATAAAGTACATTTTTGCAGCATTCCTGAGGCAATGCTGTCTCAAAGTAGCCTGAAGACCTTAACATGTATATTAATCTCTATCAGTCAGAACTATAACCAGAAAAGTAATCAAGTTTGCCCTTTTTATCACCTTTCCCCAACTTCTTTGACAAGAGGGATGGTACACAGCACAGTAATCCAGGCATTCTTTCTGTGCCATTCCTACATGGGAAACATTTATGTTGAAATGTTTATACAGCTTTTTGAGCAAAGGCCATTTGTGATTTAATGCCATAGAAACTTATTTTACTTTCACTTAATCCTGGGTGTGTTAGACAAAAATAAAATATTTACAGTATACAAGCCTGATAAAACTAGGATAGGAATCCATGTTGCCAAAATAAGTGCTAAAAAAACCCAAAAAGTCTTTTCAATTACCTGCTTTGGGTACAAGTGATTGTAGAACATTAATCCCTTGAAAGACAAATCTGCTGCAGCTGGCAACTGGCCTGGCAAGGCTGGAATGGCTGTTTGTGACCTTGCTGTCAGCCAGCTACCTCTGTGACATTAAAATGCAACTCTCTGTAAGAAGCTCTATCCCTCAGTTTTATATGGAAAAAAAAAGATATTTCATAGTATATTTTTCTGAAGCATCCAGTGACAACTTGGAAAATGCTTATTTTAACAAAACATATCATTGGTTTAGAATCTGTCTACTTGTGGACACACACTAAAAATTGGAATAAACGAAAATTTCAGAGTGCTAATGGGGTTAACCAGAAAATTGTGCATGAAAATTTGAACTATGTGTTTTGTACTTTTATACAGATATGAAGATGTATGTGGGAAGCGATTACTTAAGATGTTTAATTGTTTATTTATCCACTTTCCCAGTTCTACTGTCATGTAATGGGGCACAGCATCTTGCACAAGAAGAGGTGACTTAAACTTGCTTTGTTTTTGCATTAGCTGCCAGTGGACTGTTCTTTGGGCTGTTCTGGGGGCTGCTCTATGTTCTTTATATTGAACATTTTTTTCTCCAACAAAAATTCTCAGATTTCTTTTCTCCATTTTTTTCATTTTTAAAAAGAAGGTAGAATAAATATTGTTGGTTTATTTTAGGAGATCTAACACTGAAAGAGAGCTATAAGTAACATAAAATTAATACAAATTAAAATAAACATATTAAATCTGAGGGGTGTATTCAGAAAAGTGTTTGGAGGGGAAAGTCACAAAAATATGTGCAGTCTTTCAGCCTGTGAAGTTCTTGCCTTTTTTGGAAACCTTAAAACCATTTTACAATAAGTTTTCTACCTCCTTGCATGTTTGTTTGTCTCAAGGCATCTGGTAGAACTGGGATGGTAGGCATGACATAGTACTGAGAGTAGAACAGACAACATCTCAGTACAAAACACAGGCATGTATTGCAGCTTATACAGGGCTCTGTCTTACTTACTGTGACCAAGGGGCCAAAAGGCCACAAGCTGTACAACCTTAATATTACAGCCTGTGGAAGGTTATTGTCAATCCTGAAAGTCAAATCAGGATTAGTCTGCAGTTAGGGACCCTTGAACCTTAATTTACTTCTTTTTTTCCCCTCCATTTATTTATTTCTTAAAATTATAGTTCCTTTAGAAGAATTGGAATGAGATAAGTCATCACAGAGAAGATGGATAATTGAGATTCATGCAGACGAAGCAGTCAAATACGTAAATTAGATGTAATGCAGCAAATGGATGTCATAGTGAGTATGTACAGTCTGAAAGAGAATGGCAGAAAAATGCATAGAAGCTTTCTCCTTCTACACTGCTTTTAGAATCCAAGTCTCTTGTGGCAGAAGTACTGTACAATTTTGGTTCTCAATAAATATTTATGGGAAAAAATCCTTACTTCCTGCAGTTTTGTAAGGAACAGCATTTATTTTGTACCACTGGTATCCCCTTCCCACTCTGTTATCTTCCCTCTCCTAAGTCCAGTTCCCATATTTTGTATGTATGTCAGGTTTAAGCAGCTGCTCCAAAGACCAGATTTCAATGGGCAGCAGTAAATAAAAATGTTAGAAAGTAATTCTAGTGTGCCTGCTAAAAATTTTAAATGTATAGAAACATTAATAAATTACTTTTAATAACAATTATGTTTATTTGCTTTTATTAATAATCTTGAACATACTTGGGACAAAAGCTGAAAAAGAATAGTAGCGGNTTGAACATACTTGGGACAAAAGCTTCAGCTTTTGAAGAAGAATAGTAGTGACTGTGTGAGAAAATGTTGAGATGGGCACCACTGTGGCAATAAGGATTAGTCAGAGTCCAAGGAAACGGAACTTATCTGAAATTTTTGAGACTATACCACTTCCTGCACATAGCAAAGCAGAAATCCTGGGTATGTAGAGCAAGCCTGGCATTGCCACTTGGACTGTTTGTCCCCAGCTGACTGCCTTTCTAGTCTTGCTATAGGCACAGCAGCCATTTCCTCTGAGTGGCTTGATAAAGGGAAGACAGAACTGCTGCTTTCCAAATCCCAAAATAAAAGAACTATTGGCAGGAGATCAGTTCAAAACAGACCAAAAGAGGCACCTCTGTTCAGGATAGGTGGTTGCGTGACTTGTATATCCTTTCTAAATGGCATCACTGTCATTACCTTATTCTGTCAAAGGCAGAAAATCAGATTAGATCGCTGGCAGACCATTAGTCTGACTCTGTAGAACACCTCTCATGATTACAACCTCTGCTATTTTGGCTGATTTTGTGATGGGAAGCCGTTAGGTGGGGATGGTAAAAAGCTATACATCAAAACCAGCACTCCCAGTAGACTGAGACCTTAGGTACATTAACTGTTTTAAGTTTCTCCAGAGGTAAATCTCTGCTTGCCCCAAGTCTGTCTGAAAACAATGGCATCATCTACTTTTCTGTCATCTTTAGCTTTGAAACCCATCTTGTCATCTTTATCTAGATTTTATTCCTGTTCTTCCAGCTGGTTCACTGATAAGGTGGTTTGCTGTGGAATATTTCTACTGTTGGTTGCCACTGTAGTTAGGTTCACAGCTTTCCTTGACCACTCTCTTTACTTAAATAATATTGAGGGTTGTGGCTTCATGGAAATTATTACCAGATTATGGATTACAGAAGCCTTCCTGTATCTCAGTAATTATGTTCAGATCTTGTCTCATTTGGTGTAAATAACCCTACATAATGAAAAGTCTCATGGTATTTGTACCTTCCACAGGAATTCCTCCAAAATATAAGATATATAATGAAAATAGTCGTTTTTCTTTTTTTAAAGAAGCAGTTCAGTCTCTTTACCTTCATAAGTAGCATTTTCCAATTTTTCTTCTTCTCTTTAACAGAAACACTTTCACGTTGAGTTTCTGTTTTCCTAAAGCTGAGATTCAGCTGAATACTTTCCATTACACACTCTTTGCTTGCAAAAAAGCAATCACACACTTGTGGTCACAGTTTTCTTGGTTATATTACAGCTCAGGTATACCCTTCAGTGAGCTAATGCTATCTCCTCTCTCAGACAAATATTTTCAAAAAAGTACCTATTCTCCACTGCTAGTTTTAAATCAGGTCTCCTCTCTAGCCCTGCAGAGATGACACAGCAGAGGTTATCTGGATTGTATCCTCTCTGTTTATCAGCAGTATGAGTTTTCTCTTACATTCAGATAGGGGATGGGTCAGTCCCAGAATGACCACCACCAATAGGTGTAGAACTCAGCTGCCTTCATGAAGCAAACTGGAATTTACTCCCTGTGCAATGTGAGGAAAGGGAGTAGGAATCCAAGAACGAAAATATCTGCCTTGCATGAAGCAAAGAGTAAGTGGGAGATGCAGGCTGAACTAGGAATTAAAAATTATATGAACACAAAAATCATCTCCAAATGCAGCTACTGTGCTGGAAGAGAGATATGTTTCAGTTTAGATGGATAAATCATCTTGCATTATAAAAGATGGGAGTTGGGTACCTTTTAGATCTACCCTTTTGTTCTTCCATCTGATAATTTTTCCCTTCATCCCTCCCTATATTCAGCAGATTCAATGCAGCATGTTCTGAAAAAGGAGCAGCTATTTATTAAATTAATCTTGAACATGCTGAGTCCCCAGTCTGCTTGTGGGTATGTGAAAAAGCACACACAAGTGTCTCACACTTATCCTTTCCCATTTATTCCAATTTATTCTTAAAGGAACATTTTCCCTGACACTTTGCAACTCACCAGCAATTCTCAAGTATCTGAAACACCTTTTTTCCCCTTATTTAATGTAAACATAATTTAAGTTCCTGAATGTCACAGCTTTGTGTTATCTAGTAATTTTATGCTTAATAACTGTTGCTACAGAATTTATGGGCAAACCCAGTACCATTTTCATATGCTCTAATTAACCTTGGGGTGACCCAGAATTAGGTTCTGATTTACTGTAGCTTCCTGAATGCTTTGGCATAAAATAAGTGGCAAAGAGATCACAGCATTACTGCACATACTAGTTTTTAAATTAAATTACTATTATGGCTTTAATTCTTGTGTTTTTTACTTCAGTTTTAAACTGACACATGTCCTTTATGACCGCAGTTGTCTTACCATAGGGCAAATTTATATAGAAAGCAAACCAAGCCTGCAACGCCGAGCTAAAACAATCCATACTTACACCATAGAGACTTTGTGTTTTCTTTGAGAGATAGGTGGGTTATTTCCAATACCTGCCCATCTCTACTTTTAATCAGATCGCATTTTTGTACAATTATCATTTCAGGCTTCTGTTGATTACTTTCGCTAGGCATAATGAATAGAAAGAAACACTATCTCATTGTGCAGAATATTGGATTGGTTGGCGTAATAGACTCGGTTCTATTTTTTGCCTAGCTCTTTGAAAAGTTAATTTTCTCTTTCATCAAATAACTAGCAGACTACTAATAGCATATAAGGTTTTAGAGGGATTTGCATTAAAGAATGTAGCTGAGTGCCTTATCTACTTTTGAAACCAGAGTGACATATGGATGCTCCTTTACTATTGACTACCTAAGATAAAGTTTAATGCTTGCTGCAAGCCCCCTTAGTTTTAAATTCATGGAATGAGAATGTGGATTAGCTCTCCCTGAAGCACGCTCGTAGCATGGGGAGGAGGTGAGGGTGCTAGCACAGGCTTTGCAAGCATAAAGTTGCAAGTTCAAAGCCTCATCAAAGGAGCAGCACCCTTCATTCCAGTCTGAAGCTCAGAGAAATCCTCTTAAGTCAGATGCCATTGTACTGGGTCCTCTTTCACCACGAGCGATAAGTGCCCTGAGGAGAGCTGAAAGTGCTTGACAGACAGAGCAATTCTCATTTGGTGGACAATGCCTGGGCCTCTACTTGTCACAGGACATGGAGATACAACAATATAGAAACCCTGTGACTAAGCTTTTACACAGACATTGCAGCAAGTGCAGGACTGTTAGCTATGACCCTGCCATGTGCCCTGTTGGTTTGGATGATAGATCAAGGCTGTGCCTGGCACATGGGCTGTCTGCCCCATTCAAAGCATAATCCATGCAGTATAGCTCCCAAGACTTCTGAACACTCCAAGTGGTTTGGCTTTGGTGGGGGACCCTCCTAAAAGACACATATTTCAAGGAGTAGACCCAAAATCTACCCTAGGCTGAGAAGTCATACATCTAGTTTCTCCCCAAGAAAACTAGTGACTACAATAATTTGGAGTCCATAGTGTCAGTTATTGTTCCCATTTGACAACAGAGAAAGAATTCAAGCACAATCCCTCAAATAGGATTTGGAATTCACACACTGACTAGTCTTATGGTTTCTGAGTTGTGTTGCACCTACTTACACTCCAAATATTTTAACACACATGAACACTTTACCTTCAAACTGAAATTGAATACAGACAAAAAGCCAAATTCCTTATTTCCCTGAGAAATGTAAAGAATGCTACAATTAATGCATTTAGGACTATATTTCTTTACATCACCCTCAGTGCCATGCCACAGTGTCTGGTTTAGACATCTTATTGCTATCTCTAGGTGAGGTCTAAGACAAGGTTGAATCATGCCTGGATATTGTTCCTGATTTAGTCTATTTACCCCTAACCATAATCCTATCACTGACCCTAGACTTTGCTTAGGTTCAGTGGAACCTGAAAGAATGAACTACCAGAATTATCATGGATTAGTCTAATAGCTATTGTCTTAAAACTACTTTGCAGATTCACAGTAATTGTCTATCTTGAATTTTACTGAAATGCATTCTACATTCCTGTAACCAAACTCATGGTTCTGTATTCTTGTCTTACTGAATATAGCACTTATATCATCCCCAACTCCCACCTATGGTGAGAGCTAAGGGCCCTTCAGTGGCTCCCAGGGAAATGACATTTCTTATTTTTTCACAGTGCAATATAATGGCAGCTGTCCTAAAGTAACTCAAGGCTTTCTCCTTTGAGCATTTCCATTCAAATTACGTATATGTTACTTACTGAGCCCTATTTATTGCACAAATTATAGCATTTATCTGAGACCCAATTCAATGATTCCAGAAAGCATGATGCAGTATTTATGCAACATAAGTAATTCCTAATCTTAAAAAAAATTAGCAGAAACTCTAATAACGTGTATAATCCTGTCCACAACCACTGGATCTTTTCATCACTGATGCTTTTGTACATATATCAACACAAAGAACTGTTGGACTCCAAGTGACACGGAAACAGCAACTGCCCCAGGAGTGGGCAGAAAGGCTACAGAAAGAATTACATGCTCATAAGACAAAAAAAACCAACTTTGGTAAAATGCTTGTAGTGTTACTCTGTTTTCACACCATGCTAGCTGGCAACTCACACAACAAACAAACATCAGATTAAGCCAAGACTGAAAAATAGCACAAGGTGAGATGAAGGGACACTTCTGGTTAATTCAGCAATTAAATTAGTGGATTCTCTTCCAAGTGTAAGAGACAAGCCCCTCTTTCACAGAACTCTTACTTACCATACAGGTTACTTCTGTAAGCCTTTACACCAAGGCTATTCCTAAACCCAGTTTAGGCTGAGATGACTTCAATGGTACTTTAAAAGTAGAAATGATAATAACTTTGTTGATTCCTCCATTACAGTGGTGAAGGGGAAGCTATCTTAATTCAATGCTTATTATTTGGGTTCACTGTCTGCTGCAGGCACTGTGTGAAAGAACACAAGCTGTGTACACTAGTTATTAAAATAATATCTACAAGTGAGTGTTTATTAAAGTTATTTCAGCTGTAAGAGGCCTCACAACAGAAATTATAAAGCAGTATTTTGCACTCAAAAGGCCAGCAAGCATAAGACTGACATTTGCTGTCAAAAATAGTGCAAAACAAATGAACACAGCTAGAACCTTTCAAAGTGCCAAAGTTTGAAATTTATTGCCTAGCTTTGGAAAAAAAATAATGAAACTTTACAATTCCCTTGGTATTTTCTCTCTTGCCCTCTTGACTTTATTCACATATGAGGATTATTTTAATTTGACTCAAAAAATATGAATTATGATGATTATTATTAAAAACAATAATAAAAGCAATTCAATGTTAATTAAAGTTACTTATAATAAAACAGCTTTGATGCCTATGTACACAGAGGGAGCTGTAGCATTGATTTCTGCTTCCGAGTTTTTAATTTTCCTATTTAAAGGCAACTATTGTCCCAGTAACCTATATTATTTAAAATAATAAAATAATAATAAATGAGTGGTTTGTGCTAACATAATAGGATTTCTATATGCTTGTGTTTATTTCATTACACAGATCTTTTGAGTATTAAGTAATCTTAGATTCAGTCTCTTTACTTATTTGCCTTACTTCACATAATATATAAATCATGGTATGATAACAGGTCAGAAAATATTATCGAAAAAAATTCCAGAAAGTAATGATGGTATTATGGTAATTGTGATACACTCTTGACATTTTCTACTTTTGAAACATACCTGACAAAGTTTCCAGTAGACTTAATCCATCTATTAGACTTTTGCTATTCTCTGTATTTACTAGAAAATAAAACTAAAATTCATTTTATTATGAAAGAGTAAGGAAAGCAGAGACAAAGCTGATTTATATCAATCTTTTCACTCTAACCAATATATAATTTAATACTTTTAACACCAAGAATTTTGTATTTTTTTTAAATAATCCGTTAGTGTGAGCATGTGGAGAATCTGTGTTTGTCACTTTGTTCTGTTAGTCTGACATATGAAAGTATAGTCTTGCCTTAAATTAAGAAATTGCTAAATTTATAGAAAGTCATTAGCATTTTAGGATACAGAATGTTTTGCTTTTTTGGGTTTTTTTTTCATTTACAAGATTTACTATACCTATTAGCTTTTTCTTGGTAAATGTTTCTTTAAGATTGAACACTTATCATGCCTAAATTTTTATACTGAAACACTTTTCATTCCATAATTTTCCCTAAACACATTTTCAGTGCTCCTGTGTGATGTTAATAAAAGCTGAAACACTACTTTTCAGAAATCCTGTGGCTGGCACAACCTATAAAGATGTCGATTCCAAGTGACAGTCAACACATTGCAGGATGTAACCATATGTTTATAGTAAAAACAGAGAAGAATTTATGACAACAAAGCCTTTGTGGGAAGTGTGTGCACTTGACTAAAAGCTATTGCCCATCTTTAACTAGATTCAGTCAAGTCAGAAAGACTAAGATATTAAATCACAATTTTAGTAGCAGGAAACCAGATACAATCTTATGACAGGGCAAGCTGCCACCACTTTGTGACTTTTCAACAACAGTGAGGATGATATTTTCCAAATATAACTGCAATAAAGACTGTTTCTCTTAAGATAAACTACAAACAGAGCTATGAAAAGACCATGAAAATACCTTTCAAGGCATTTGACAGGAAGAATTTAAATTATCACAGTCATAATTAAGGGGCTTATTCAATAGGATTTTTTTTAACAGAAAATGGCATTTGTTGAAATTTTACTAATTTTACTTTTCTGAGTAAAATAATTAAAAGGATAATAGCCACAACCTTGAACTCTATGTTTTAGTATTTTTGTATACCATACCTCTACAGAAATTATCATAGGCGCCACATGGAATTTGTTCTTCAGGAAGGCAGAGCAGTAAGATTCATCCCTTTCATCTCTGAGGAAAAATGCTGAACTGAAAGTAAGATAAAGACCACAGATTCAAATTCAAACTCCTTCCCAAGCTTCTAAGAAAAATCACATTATACTATTATAAGTGATTCAAACAACATTCCTCTGAGTTTAAAGACACGTGTGGCATAGTTTTTAAAAAGATAAATCACAAGATTGGTGAATATTGGACCTGCGCCAGTGGTGTCATGAACCCTTAATTGCTTTGTTACAGCATCTTTCAAGAGCAAGGTTTTAGCTATGTATTATTTTGGATCTATATATCATTTCTGGAAGCGATCTATATTTCCAGAAAAAGGATATAGGAATAAATTTGTCATCTGACTTATTTTTAGTTAACAATCAAGTGAGCCAGGCTCTAAATGCACGTTTTATCCACTTTAGTAACTGTTCCACACATAGAATTAGTGACCTCCTTCATTTGTTTGAACAAAAGGGGTATAGAGTATGGATCTGTATATCCTGAACTGCAACCGTGCCAAACCCACAGCAATGATTTTGGTTCTGAAATGCTTTTGAATGCCTTTATTCTGTTAAATTTGTGTAGTACCCACAAAAAATAAATAAGGCAAGGCACTGCACAGCAGCACTTCCCATTTTTAAGATTTCTTTTTTTTTTTGTTACATGCAGTTTTTTCAAAGTTTAGGTTTTGGATAAGCCCATTCTAGTTACCTCCATTTTCTATACAGATGAATCCTTTGTTTCTCGTGGAAATGATGGGGGAAGTCAACATACTATAGCTATAGTCAATGTATTGTAGTGAGAAGTGGTTTGCCAAATATTTGTTTGAAATGAGTCAAAGGGGCTTGTGTGGATCTTCTGAAAAGTCATCCGAAGTTTGACAAAACAGTAAAACTTAAGATCAGTGTTTGTGAGGGACCTGGGTGAAAATATTATCTCATACACTTTCACAGATAGTAACAGATAATAACTTCTTTCTCAGTTCAGTAATGCCTTCAGTGCCTATCAATATGATATATGCCCTAGACCCGAATTAGTTTGACTTTTTTTTAAAACTGTTTAACTCTTAACTTCAAACATGGCTCTCTTCATTCATACACAGATTTAAATATCAAGATTTTCCATCAAACTGCTGCCTGTGTTTTCAAGGAAATGAAATTCACTCTTCACCCAAGACAACCCTGAGGTACATAATCAAGGCTATCATTATGTTGTTATTTAGAATAAGGATTTAATCCTATCAGGAGTAAAACTTCCACACAACTGAGTGAATTAAAACACAGCCAGTATGCTTCTGAAATTACAGGATATCTAGCTCCTGTTCATCCCTTTCCGACTGTCATTTCCTAGTAAAAGCTGTACTGAGAGATATTTGTGCAGTCTGCATGAGAGCATGAAATCAAAGCTTAGTGCCTCGTACATTCGGTGTGATGCTCCCAGATAAATGTATTCCTTCCACCCAAGCATATCTCCGCAGCTCCTTCAACCATGGAGTAGCTTCCAGATGGAGTGTAGGTTTCCGAGATAATGCAATAACTTTTCTGGTTAATAATAAAGTAAAGTGTAGGTGAAAGCCCATTTTTTTTTTTCCTAAGCCTACTATACATGATTCATTGCTCTTTTGCAAGTGAAGCTATCATTTTTATGACCCAAAACCAACAGTGATATTTCATAAATGTGTGATGCTGGTGACATTGACAATCTTTACTTTTTCTGTCCTTGAATAGTGTTATTTTTCCTGCATTTGTGTAATGGCTATTTTAATTTTTAAATAATGTAAGTTAAACTGGTATTATGAAAGCAAATATTTGTTTATTTTTACAGTCTGTATTTATTTTATTTTTTAATGCATTTCTTCTTGAGAAGTCAACAAAAATTTTGAGAAATTTCTGCAAAAAGATCCTAATATACCAAATTTCTAATAAAATAGGCAAAACAGATTTCTTAATGTCTTTTTTTCCCCTGGATTTTCTTATCTTTTGTAAGTGTCATTATAAAACTAAGTAAATTAAAACAAGAATGGAAAAAATAATTTTTCTTTCTACAATAGCTTGCATGAATTTATTTTGTCATATTTTGTAATTTATAGTCCTGGTCTTAATTTCTGTTATCATTTTTCTCTCTGTTTCTATATTAGATGTATATAGAAATTCAACTAAAATCAAACAAAATACTTCAAACTTCTAAAGTAGGACTTTTTTTTGGAATCTAAATCTGAGTTATAACACCGGCAATCCTGTAGGTTGTACCTAGCACAGGTGTTACATTTCACAGTCCTGGAAAACTTATTTAGGTTTCTTGAATGCCTACCTATGCAAATATTCAGGCCTGACTCTATTTTTTCGACATCATCTCAACTCCTACATTGTGTTTTTCCACAGTAAAGATCAAGAACTAAGGATATCTGTTCTGCCCCCTTAAGTTTCGAGTAGTCATTCTCAAAATATAATTGATAACACTGATTTCCCCAAAAATAAAATAATTTGAATTTTCTAGTTTGGTTTCAGATACTGAGGGGAAAAATTGCTTGGATGGTCTCAGAGCTACAGGTATGATATAAAATGCCTATTGTCTCCGTGAATTCTATTCTTCTTTTTAATTGATAGCTACATCATTTAAGTGTACCAGACTTAGTGGAAGTCAAAACACTTAGGGATGGTGATTTTTTTTCTGATTTTGCTTTCATTGCTTGAGGGTTTTCGTGAAAACTAGTGCATGTTATATTTTCAGACATATTTACAAATTTTTACACACAGACCGATTTTAAACTTAATAGAAACTTTGAAAACATATTAAAAAAATGCAAATTCAATTTGGTTATCATTTATATGTTTAAAATTAGTAATGTAGTTTAAGTGGCATGTTGGCTTAAGAGAGGCAATACCATGTATCTTGGAAATATTAGAGCTAAGGGTAAAATCTACTTTCAGATCCATGGAACAGTCTTTATTTGAGTGCATTCACCTCAAAAGGCTGAGGAAGCAAGTGAGAAGATGTTACTGTGCACATAGTCTTTAAATTATGAAATATCCAGAAATATCTAGTGGTCTTCATAGTAAAGGAGTGCAAATTTTTGTTTATAAAGCTTTAATAATTTCTTAAGTAAAGTCAATACACCCTTGAATTGCTGTAATAAACTAAAAATGAGACCTCTCTTGACATAGGTATGAATTGGGACTAAATTATTATTTTATGGTGGGTCATTACACTGTGAGGGGTTCATGTGAACCAATACCTACAGGCAAGACAAATCATCCTACCTATGGCCTGAACCAGTAACTTCAAAGCACAGTCATTGATCCAATTAGCTCTCTAGGTGAGATAATCCTTTAATTCCAGTTAGCTCTCAAGGTGGACAATCCTTTAACATCAGAACAAGCTTGGACTGTCTCAGTTTGATGCCCATTTTCATCACTGTCAACAGCTGCAGCCAAGCTCCTGTTCCTGCAGCAAACAGCTCCGGAAGCTATTAGTGTTTTTACAGATCTCAACAGACAGCATTGCTGCACATTTGCAAACAACTGTTACATGTGATTAGTGTCAAATGAACCTACTAAACCAAAATATTCTGAAAGGGAGATCTAAGACATGAGAATTATAGTGCCATTGCAAAACACTCGTACCCATCTAAAGGGAATGCTGACTTTCAAAAAATAACATTTTGATTTTTATCTTACTATAAAGTGGAAGAGGGTTTGTAAGGAGAAATTATAAATGCCACACACAGCTATTCAATACGTCTGAACAAAGAGCTAAACGTAAGATCTATACAATCAAAGAATGCTAGCAAACTAAATGCTGCTATTCCCACTTTTTCACACTGATACACATTTATCTTAAAAGATATTGTGAAGGAAAATAAACTCCAGTATACATAATTTGAGAACATTATGTTAGAACCTTGATGTTTTCTAAATCTTTTTTGGATGTGCCACAGAGTTTAAAGTTGATATTTTCAAAAAATCCTTTTTCATGATATTCAAAATACTACCACATAGAGCAGAGGCCCTAAAAAAGCTGATATGAAGGAAAATTCCCTAATGTGTTAGCTACATTAGGCTTAATATTAACATATTACAAACTGAGAAGTGTGCACCTACAGGCATTTTATTTTAAGGGCATTATCTAAGCTTGCATTCAGAAGCTGTGCTTTAAGTCTGAACTTTCACCTCTAAAGTGATATTTGACTTTGATATAAACTATCAGGGCAGTAGGCCTGAATCTTTAGCACTACAGCTCCAGCACTTGGGGCTAGATTAGAACCATAATTAGGACGACTTAGGCAAAGGAGAAATTCAAAGTCATAGCAAACCTCATCAAAGACCAGGTTTGCACTCCCCACAGTTATTCTGAGCTGCTGTCTTACTCTGATCCTCACCCCTTTACTTCACCCTGGAAGAATTCCTCTTCTGTTGCCTTGCACAGAAATGAGGAGTGGCATGTCACTTCCATCATCTGGCTGGCTCTGTCCTCTTGCCATGCACTTAGTGGAAAAGGGTGAAATAAGCCCATGTGGTGCTTTTCTTTCTCCATGCACTCTGAACCAGTCTGAGACTGAAAATAAGATGATCTTTGACTGTTTGAGGAATGGTATTACTG
Organism: Vireo altiloquus; assembly: GCA_013396875.1. Taxonomy (NCBI): domain Eukaryota; kingdom Metazoa; phylum Chordata; class Aves; order Passeriformes; family Vireonidae; genus Vireo; species Vireo altiloquus. Next base: position 288,956 of record VZRF01005185.1, on the reverse strand, counting down.
AATTCAGTGACTGGTTATTCCTTGTCTTCAGTATTTTTGGTCCCTGTCTGATTATATGAACGCCTATATCCTACTATCAGTCAGGATTTTTTTTCTTAAACATTAAATATTTGTTAGCTGAATGTTTCTTACCTCCTCGATGGCATGATATCATTTTCATTTACTAGGATATCAACTTTCTAATTGTCCTAAGGTATTGCATTTAGGAAAAATAAACATTGCACTTATCAAACTATGGAGTTTACATCATAATAATTCAGCCAAAAAGCACTGAATTCAACTAACAGTGTTTCTGTGCCACAAGGGAAAAACAGTCTGTAGCAAGACATCAAATTGGTTTCCGGAAAACAGCTGAAGAGCCCATGCCAAAGAATGCTGCTGCTGCATTGTGTTTGCATTTCTGTGATGGGATTTACATAACTCAACATGACATTATATTGGCTAAGACACAAATCTAGTCTTTAATCCAACAAGACGCACAGAGCTTGCTATGTTGTGTCACCATGATCCGCTCTGCCAGGCTTCTGTCTCTCGCCCAGCCAAACACAATCTTTACACATATTTATCCACTTAATACCTGCTGCATGTTACCCACTGCTTGCATGCCCACCAAGTTACAGTATTCACATATAAAGTGCTCTCCTTGCAGACTGATTATTTGCCAGTGATACTTAAGTGCCCAAAGGGCAATTGCAATTTTGTTTACACACTGAATGAAAATATGCCTTTCATCTATTGGATCATAATTGCCCCTTTAATTTTTATGCTTTCTTTCATTCCCCTCATATTTACTGGCCCTTAATGAGTTTTCAGCAAGGACACAGTTAGAATTGCAATCTGCCCATTAAGGTACCTCCAAAGAGCTTCTTTTGCAAACTGCTAATCAAGAATGCAATTGCAAGTCTGCACCGCAGACAGGGTGCCAGTTCTGGAGGCAGTGGAATAATTTTGAAAGAAAATACTAACTCGATACTCATTTAAACTGCTCAAGTTTTGCCTAAATCTTCGCTAAACACTTCCTGATGCAGTCCTTCCTTGGTTCTTTGCCATAAAATAAAGCTTCAGTCTCCCTGAGGAAAAGTAGACACAGGAGTAAGTTTCTGAATGCTATGAATAGCAATATCAACAATCAGACTGGTCAGTGTCAACTTAAAAGCAACATAAGAGCAAAACACAATTCTAGGAGTTTAGAGTTTAATCCTAAACCCGTGTTTACATTCAAGTTTTGATAGACACAATTATCACAAAATGACAATATTATAGAGATATTCCCCCTTACTCTGAGTACATTAAATATTTATCAACTGTCCATAAATACAAGCTACCTTGACCTATAATGTCTATAGGCAGTTAATTCTCAGTTCTCCCGTTAATTAAAAAATTATCCTACACTTATACTATCATCTCTCATCACTCCATACTCATATTTTTGCTAGGTTTTTTGTTCTTTATAAAACTATTCTTTATATTATAAAAAATGAGTTTCTTTCCACACTGTCACTTTATTCATAAATTGAAATGTGTTTGCTATTTTCAGTCCCACAAAATTACCTGATCTTCCTCTTCAATGCATCAAATCCTATGATGCCTACGCAGACCATCTTGAATCTCTGTTTCCCATTTGCAGTCCACAAAGATTCTGAGACAGTTCCTTTGTTTTCCTTTCCTTAGAAACCCATCTTCAATTTCTCAGGGCAAATCTCACAGTCAGAAAATCCTTTCCTACTGCAGACACTTATACCTTTCTCTTAAAAGTGGGGGCTCTTTAAGCTGCTATCTGCAATTCCCAGAGCTTAGCTGAATTGAAAACTGCAGACAATACAGTGCTTGAGATGTAATCCACTTACTTGCCTCAAGAATTCTCTCAACAGAGTCTCAGTTGGCAATGCCATTTTGGCATTTAGATCAGAGTGATCTAGCAATCCTAGGTTAGTCTGGAAAATACAAAACTGCAAAAAAGAAATCCAAAAATCACCACTCTAATCCATTCTCACAACTGGCTGGCTTTCATTTTTCCAACTTTTCTGCAGAGTTCCCTGCTTAGTCTGTTTTGAGGCAACAAGTGGCTGTTGACTAGGCATAATTGGATTCAGGCAAAAATAATCTGCAAGAAATGCATTATTTTCCTGTGCACTTATGGGTTCAGTTCCACTTGGTTTTGAAAATCTCTTAAAAGCTTCCCTCTGCTATCAGAAAAAGGCTGAGGTCAGCTGGAGCACTCCAGTGAACACTGCCTGGATTTAAATTGCTTTGGTTAACAGGTTCATTCTCAGTAAAGATTTGTCAGTTAAGGATTCTCTTTCCCATATGCTCTAGCAGACTTCAAGTCTGTTGAGCATGGTACAGATTTCCATCCTCTCACACTTTTCTCTTCTTTGGAACTTCTGACTGTTGTCTTTGAACACATTTTTCTAGGGGAATCAAAATAGAAACATATATTATTAGATTTTATTTCTGTACTCAAATGCTTGTTAGCAAAGGCAAATTTAAATAATAGGGTAATTGAAAACTTAGGAACATACAAGAATCTTCATGAAGCAAAAATTCAAGACACAAATTGGAACGATATGAAAATAGGTTTATTTTTCTTCAAACTGCATGAAATATACTATAAAGCTACAATAAAGAAAATATAAAAAAGACTAAACTCATAAGCTCTTACTAACATCTGTCACGACACAGTATCCCAGTAACTATACCTTTATAGTAGTTTAGTACATCTTCACTCTAAACCACCATCTGTTCAGATCTGTAAAACTGCATTTGTAGCATGGGAAAAAAGGGTGTTTTCTTTAAAGACAGAAAATCAACTAGTATATATGAGTTGTAATAATTAAAAAAAAATGTGTATGTAAAGTATTGTATTTTTTTATAAGTAAAATAATCCTATCAGCTGAAAAGAGTCTAAACTTATTTTTGATTGTTGCAGTACTTCCTGGTTCAGAAGTTTCTCAGCAATCAGCTGATGACAACTCACAGGCATTTCCATAAGGTGGAAGTCTAGATTTCTCTCAAACATTCACAAATGCAAATGTGTTTATGTTTCAGCAGATCCAGTTTCCAAATGCATTGTAAGAAATTTCATTCTTTGACAAAGTCATAGCCAAAGAGAATTTTTTAAACACAGCTTTCAAAACATAAGTTTGGTCTGCAACCAGCTCTGTCTAATACCTCTACTTGCCTATAGGCTTTCCATGAAATGACTGATGAAAACAAACAAAATCTAAAAACACAGGAAGGAAATTCATCTGTCAGTACAATATTTCTTTCTCTTTGTTGCCTGTGCTTATTATATTGGTCATGTCACACTCAAAAGTCAAGTTTCTTTGTGTTTTTAGATTCATCATAAAGAACTCTAATTATAGGAAACTCTATGATGATATAGAGACTTTGCCAGGGTTTTACATTTTCTTCTATTTCAGTAGACCCATGCATGTTACATCATAAGTGCTGCTTTGATTGGTAGGCTTGGAAAAAAAAATTAGGTTTATACACTTGTGCACTAAAAAGATAAGGAAGCCAAGGGGAGCTATTAACATTTGGAATTTAAGAGAAATTAGAGTTGTCATATGGAGTGTGCCTTTAAAAATGATATCTCTGGTCAAAGGAAACTTTTTTTCTGTCTGGGAAAACAGTATTTTTGCCTTTGGACTTGCTAGAGTACTGCCAGGAGAAAAAACTCAAACGTTCAGCAAGCAAAGCTTCCCACAAGCATATGGCTGCAACATCAACATGGAAAGTGGGAATTTAGGAGTCAGTATCTGCCACTATTACTCACCCTGAACAATAATACTGGGGCTTCAACTGAAATGCCTACACATAAGTAATATCTTGGCCTCACTGTATTCAAAGGAATTGAACCTGGTACAACAGACTGAACTCTGAGGTGTTGCTCATCTTTCACAGTAACATTCCCTGGAATGCCAACAGTTACAGCAGCTTCCAAGACCCTTTTTGTGCCTGCCAAGTGACCCTTTATAGAACAGAGAACAACAAGTCTGTAAGTGTGACTCTGTCCTGGACATAGCCTTGTACTATGCAGGTTATTATAAAAAAATATTTACTTTTCAAGCACTGAATGGAATACACATATCAAAATATGTATATACATGCACACATGTACATTTACACACAGATGTATATAGCTATATTTATAAACACAGATAAAAATGTTTGCAGGACTTGGTGGAATTATATATATTAGAGTTTGGCAAAGAACTTTATATGATTATGAATGCCTTTAACCAGAAAATATCCAGCAATAACTGCAAGAAATCAAGATGCTTTGAGTCTTTTCCTCGGTGAGATCCAATACTGAGATATTTCTATGGTTAAAAGTCACAACAAACCAAAAGCGTGAGCAGCTGGTGGACAAAATAGCTTATTGATGTTATGCTGGGAAAGAACATGAGTCTTGCAATCTGTGCAGCAATCAAATACAATAAGAACTGTAGATTTGATTTTGGATGAAATACTCATTTAAAATGTTTACAATTGTATTACAGCCTTTATTCAATATTTCTTTCATTGCTCTAACTTTGTAGAAACAACTCTTGAGCAGTGGGTAAGCTTCCAAAGTAAAATAAATGATAGAGCAAGAGAGAAAATTTATAATGCATAATAGATGAAAGAACAGGTGCATCAGAAATTTTTGTATTTTGGACAGATTGTAAAACAGATATTTGGATGTGATTGGGTTATAAATTCCGTAAGCAGAGGTAATGCAAGGAAACAGAAGTAAAGCAAACTATTCTAGATTTGATAAGTATTATTGGTCTGACTTGAAATATTAGACATGATTTAGAAACATTTGGATGGGAGAGTGGACATGTCTGAAAATAAATATAGAAAAACTTCCCCCAGTTACTATTTTTACTCCTGCTTTTGTGCTTGTTTTTAAATATTTAAATACTTCAAATTTTAATTTTTAAATATTTAAATATAACCAGTTTAATATCCTATGTTATGAAAAATTATACCTATAAATACTCTTCTACTAAAAAATAAAAGCCTTTCCTGGATTTAAATCAAAATACCTCACTGAAAAAGATGCCATCTCATTTATCCCAGCCGAAATCTAAGCCCTGGCAACAGTTTGGTAATTGATACAAAGTTGTTGCAAATTGCTAACACTTGAAATCAATTCAGTCACCCTCCAAGTCCTTATCTTCTGCAGCACCCCTATTTCTCTTTTACCTCTTCAAAACCCCTACACTTCCTACATATTTCTTGCTTAGGGTGCAAACATAGGTATGGGACTGCATTCCTTTGGACTGGCCATGGTCCCATAGACTGCTACAAGTCTAGTGCCACAATCAGTTTCTCCTTTTGAAAATGCTTTGCGCTAGGCAAAAGAAGCAATATTTTTAATTGGCTTAATCCCATGAAGGGACTGAAATTTCTAAACATCTTTTAGCCTTATTAGCTTAGTAAGAGTAGAAGATACTAGGAAAGTTACTTTGCATCTGGAAGTTTCTCTAAAAATTATCCTGCCTAAAACAACATGCCCAAAGTAGGCAGGGATGCTGGAAGATTTTAATACAAAAACTGATATTACTATTATTTCAAACATATTTTTTCAGCTCAAAACACAGGGTATTTCAGTATGCATGCCACTAATGTTTGTGCCTTCCTCACTCACATCCCTCATCTCACGAATTTAATGAGTTTTGATTATCCACAGTGCTGCTACTTCCCTCTGAACTTCCAGATTAAATTCTTGTCAATATTGTGGAAAAAGATTGTCCTACATCTATTGGTTGTAGGTGTTAATGCGTAAAACAGACCTTTCATTATTCTCTTGACATTAAAAGTAAAATTAACTTGAAGGCTTTATAAAGTCTTAAGTGCTTAGATCTCCAATGTTTAAATCCCATATTTTCTGTGTTTTCCTTACTATGTGGTACATATGAGTCTAATCAGAAACCTCTGTAATGTCTACTGGGATATCCTTGCAGCTAGCGACACATTTACTAATTAGAATAGTAGAGGAAATTTACTTGACTCATTCTTAATCAAGAGAAATACTCCAGATAATGTGAGTTTTGTAGCACTAAAGACTAGCTAGGGACTTGAGGATCTGGCCTGAAATAAACAGAAAAACAAACAATAAAAGACAACAAATCAATATTTTTTTTCCCTTTCCACTGGTGAGAATCAGGTCTGGCTTCAAGTGCACCACATTACACAGAACACCTATCCAAGAGCTATACCATACATATTTTATTTAACTGCACATAAATATATACTGTACCATAAGCTCCTTTTAAATTTTTTTTTTAAAGTATGTTTTCGTTCATTTTATTAATGATTAACATGGTTCTAAATGCTGTGAGCTTTCAGCTTATTTCAAATTTTCCTCATATTCTATCACAAGGTCTTAATTTTTTGGAAGACATTTAAAGTTTTTTGACATTTTAAAAGCATGGCACTTTTAGTTATGTACTAAGAATGTAAGCTTAACACTTAAAAAATAATGCCTGATAAAATTGTAAGTCAAATATATCTTAGCTGGTTTAAGAATAAGTAAAGGATGAAGTAAAAGTTCTTTGAATTAAGTAGTGGCTTGAACCCATTTTCTAGGTTATAGAGATTGCCATAGAGACCCTTCTACTGTATTATCAGTGTTAAATTTTACAAAAAAAAAAAAAAAAAAAAAAAAAAAAAAAAACAAGTTTTTTAAAAAAAAAAAAAAAAAAAAAAAAAAAAAAAAGAAGAAGAAGCTAGTTTATTCACAATAAACAAAATACAAAATTGAGTTACCCCTAAAAGAAAAAAAATCTTGATTTGAAGAAAATTAGTAATTTGATATACTTTTACAGTATGAAGATAAATAATAAAATTAAATTAAAATTTTTTTCTTGTAAAAGAATGTATTATTTTAAGTCTCTGGAGAGGGAAAAACAAATTGAATACATTTTATACAGTGTATATATTTATTTATATCTGAGATTTAAATTTGTATGTTTTGTAAGACTTATTAGACATTTCTCACAACTTTGAATTCCTAGATTAGAAATCCTGAAAAAATGCTACCACAGAAAAGGTTGAGATAAAAACTTGCAATTTACCAGTGTACTGAATTAAATTGTGTCCAGCAACACTCCTTACAGAGTGGAATGTAAGAGCTTTTCCAGGATTCTTATGGCTCTCGGCAATAAGTGGTTTCCTAATGAATTCACAGATGTTATTTTAGCCGAAATGTTCCAGGCCTGCTCAACAGTCAGTTTGGATGCAGTCACCCCACTTTGGTGGCTACAAGACTTCACATCACTCCCATGAGAGACATTTTGTCATGTCAGGGGGCCTCTGTTCCCCAAGAGCTCTTCAAGACATGTCTAATTCACCAGTAGAAACATACCTGTACATTAAGCTGAAGAAAAAGAGAAAGTTTCTGAATATTTCTGTGCATCTTAAAAAGCAAATGCTTTAGAGGGATCAAAACCTGGAGATCTCAAAGTGATCCATTGCAAGTGGAGTATATGTACTCTGAACCATTATTATGCTATATGGTACACAGGGTGTTAAAATGCTGTTCTTCCTATTTCACTGAAATCTGGCCTGGAATATTGAGTCCTTCAGTCATAATATCTCTTTTACAGTAATTATTAAGAAGTTATTTATCCCTTCTTCATTGAAATAAGTCTTAAAAATTGAACCGTTGATTAAAAATATGATTAATTTCATTGGTAAAGCAAAATGCAAGATGTTTAACATTTTTAAGTTTTAATATTTTAGATTTTTACTTTCTAATTAATTACAATATAGTGCTGCCCTGTGATCACTACTTTAGTGAATTGTAATTAGATGGATTACTACTTACAAATACAGTCTGATGAATTTGATCCAACTTTCTGCACAAGACCAGATGTGAACACATTTTTTTCATTTTAGTATTGGCCTAAATCGTGTAGACAAACAAATTTCAGACAGTGAGTTCCTGATGAATTGTTCTCTTTCCTATTCACTCTTTATTGTTGCTGTCTGTGCTATGAGACTGGAAATCTATATCAAAATATTTTTTTATATTTTAGCAAGAGCAAGAAGCAGAGCTATTATTTTAAGGAAAAGATTAAAAAATAATTAACATTGATCATTCATTCTCACAAAAATATTACTTTCCCAATGTAAAAGTGATTATTGGTAATGGCCTCTTATATTTCACAGAAACATTTGCACAAAAGAATCTGAAATATTATTATATGTATTATACAATCATACCAGTCATTAGAACAACTATTGTAAATGCTTGTCTACTCTTGTGGAATATGATTATTTGGTTTATATGATTCCATAGGTATTTCTTAAATGTTTAGAACGTTGAAAAATTCATTCTTTACCATTAGAAATAGTGTATAACATACATTCAGTGTTATAACTTTTTACAGACCCTGAGTCTCTAAAAAGTTTGATACGGTGGCATGATATCTAGAACTGTTACAGTTGGCTGATTTGTTCTTTGTTGGCTATGTGACTGTTTCTGTTCATTTTTTTCTTACAGAAATTATTCCTGTCCTAGATATATAAGAAATCTACAGAATGGACTCTGCCACTGCTCATTTGTCCACAAAGCCTCTCTGTAATTTAAAATCTTCATCTTTTTCCTCACACTTAATGAACTTGCTAAAAAGATTCAGTCCAAACTGAATTTTAGATTCCTAAATTCACTCTTCGCAATTCAGTGCAAGAGAATAAGAACTGCAAGTGCCCTAATTTTAGGTACCTTCATAGTCAATTGTCTTAGACCTCTGTCTTTTAGTTCCTCTATGTCAAGCAAAACTGAAGATAACTAGAACACAGAAGTTTAAGAAAGGGGTAATTAGCATAAAATTTAGAAGTATTTCTGTAAAGAACATGTTAAAAGTGAAGTTTTTAAGTATCACATTACTTTTTCTGACAAACTTCTAAAACGATGGGAAGCAGACCTCTGCTCCAGAAAAATCACAGCATCAGAAGTTCTTTGATTTCTGAATTCCTGTCTGAAAAAAACACTTGTCTAACTTTGATTACCATGGCAACTCCTATTAGACGCTTTATTATCTAAGTTACAGCCAGGGAACAGATTATCCTATTTTGTATAATCATGTCTTGGGTAAGTAAGGTTGAATAATCAATGCAGTGCAATTTTTAATGAATTTAATTAAAAGCTTTCACAGCATAGTTTTGCCTGAAAAGTATAAATGGACTTTTCATTAATATTAAGAGCAACAAAAAGTCACCAGGTGATTTTTCTAGTATTAAAAAACAAGAGATTTTGAATGGAATAAACCCAAAAATATTATAACCCTCCCCCTTTGACAAGATACTGTAACTATTTATTGCCAAAGAACTTTGCATTCACAAAATCAATAAAATTAATTTTCACTAAGCAGAAGTTAAGTCAGGCAACAAATGCAGGTTTCACCTGTTTTGACTATTACCACTTGGATCTTGTGACATCTTTGAATTTCCTCCTCCAAATTACTTAATGACCAAGAATCTTGCACATTACAGCTTTTCAGTTTTCCCAGAGAAACAAAAGGGCTGAACAGAAAAGTTGTAAGCAGAATAAGACTATATGAAATAAATACTGTATTTACATGCCATGTGATGGTAGTGAGTATCCATTAGAATCCCATTCGTTCTTGAATCTTGACTGCTGGATGTCCTAAAGATCAGGGAAAGAACTTGAGTGATGTGTTTCTGAAAGTACATTAGCCTCAGAGGGAGAAAGAAATAATTATACAACACTTAGACTGTTATGTTTTCGGATCCTACCACTGCAACACATCCTTAAAAACTTCTCAAGTAAGCACCTTTGATAGTATTTAGGTTTAAATTTTTGTTAAGCAAATAATAACAAAGAACATTTGTATTTTATTTTAAAGACTGAAGATCTATTAAAGGGCTCATTTTCATCACTTCCAAAAGCAGTATATTGATCTGGTTTTAGAAACAATCCTCTTTCTCGAGTCCATTTTGAATTTTAAACTAGAAATAGTTTTAAGTGCCACAGAAATAAAATGAATGTGTGTATCAACTGAATTCATGTAGCAATCAAAATTTCTGGTTTTAGTTGAAATTACACTCAAAAAGACAGTTAAAAATATAGAAAATAAACTACTAAGAATCACGTTTACTCAGAGTTATTTACATGTACATAAGTGATTTCCATGAGAAGCATGGAAAAGCCCTCTAAATGTCATTCATATTACCTGCCCAGGCTATCTAGGGAATTGAGGGAAAGCAGTGAGAGACCATGTAATAAAAGATGATTTTGAAATAATTTGCCTATACTAAATCTCTAGGTTCTCTCCAGCACTAAGTAACTCTCTTTCCCTGTTTTTTCCAAGTATTTAGAGTGAAATATGGGGAAAAAAGCACACATGGATATAATTGGTAGAAAGAGTAAGAGGCAGTATTAAAGCACATGAGCTGTATTTGATGAAGCATAGAGACCAAGGCTAGCCAAATTAATCTCTTCAGGAACAAATAAACCTGAACTGCTCCAAATCGCCATTTATTAGTCTAGAGATTATAAAGTGTCCCTCTTTCAGCAGGTATCGATGAAGAGCCTAAGCATTCAGAGCAAGATGAATTTATATGTTCTATTGCAAGCAGTTGGGGAGAGAAATACAGAGTGCCAATACTCCATAGGCATTTGAAAGAGACAGATACACACCGTAAAAGACAGATACACACTGTAGAACAGCCAGAAGTTAGGAAGCACTGTGTGAAGGCACCTTCATTCCTCTCCACTATTCATTTTAAAACATTGCTTTTAATTAAGCCAGTTCATAATAATGTCTAAAGTGCGAACATCTAATCTGATGCATCGTAAGACCTACAAACTTTGTTGTAATTACAGCAGGAGATTATAGATTACTTTTTCTCTGGAGCAGGAAACCGTAATCATCTCAGGTCCCCCCTATATTAGACCATATATGGTCCCTACAGTTCCAATGCAACACTTTTTGATAAACTAGTTTGTGATCAAACAAACTGCTTGAAAACCATGGTGTGCAGAAAAGTGGAATAAATACCTCCAGAGAAAAGTTAAAATAGAGAGTACTGAGTTGAGTCTGGAGTCAATTGTGCGGGGGAATATAGCAACAGAAATTTTTCCTGAGTAGCCAAGTTAATTTAAAAACACAAAATGGAATCTAAGGTAACAATTTTTGTTAGCTGATGGATAATTTTATTTTACTTATTGTCTCTCTCCATTCATTTTATTTGTGCTTTTTGTTTTTAGAGCTTTCCTGATAAATGTAGATGGTTGCAATTTTGACCAGTTATTACGCTTTAAAATTACTTAAAACCAGATCTGTATCTTGCCACATTGAATTTCTCATCTTCTTAAATCACATTGTTATAATGATTTTTACCAAAGAATGTTTGAAAATAAGTCCCTTAAAATTATAGGATTCACTTAATCAAAAAAAGAGGAAAACCCAAGGTTTTCCTCAGTGTTTTATAAGTCTGAGCTATTAATAAGTCTGAGTCCTCTTGGAAAAGTAAATAATAACATGCTTTAAGTCAAGTAATGTGGATCAAATAATAGGGAAGTATCTTGTAGAAGGTAGGATTACAATGTTACGAGAATTTCATTTTATTGTAATCTTACATTTCTTTCAACAAATGTTACAGGAAACATGAGTCTTGACATGAGGTAATCTATAACTGTTTTCTAGATATTTAAATAAATCAATTAAAATGGAGATTTTTGCACTAGAAAACTTCCCAATGCCAACTTGAATACAAAGTTTGGCAGCTTTTCATGTTACAGTATTATGTATTTTATTTTTTAACAATGGAGTGAGGAAAAGCTCTCAGAAACACAAATGTATCTGAGTAGAAATATATATCCAGGCTGATGGAAGTCAGAATCTCAGGAAAGATTTTGTGGTCCAAAGTATCTCCAAATCAGAGTTTGACACCCAACAATCTTGATACTGAAACAGAAAGTACAAGCGAGTGCAAGTAAATAGATCATCATAACTTGTTGGTCAGGTTCTTAGAGTAATTTTAGTTAAAGATTATACAAGTATTTCTCATGCAGTACCACAAAAAAACAACCCAAAATACCCAAACATAAATCCTACAATGTATCTTTATGTCCTGAGAGATTTTAAAATGAATCTTCAGTATAAGGACTTCTCTCTCTTTTTTTGCTTTCTTTTTCTTAATTTTTATAAAGTATGTGATGAGTATATAAACAAACACATGAAATTAGGAACAAAATATTTGTGAGAAACAGCAGGATACAAAAATGTGATAGATCTCAGCAATAAAAGCTTGGAGTCAGAATATTTTTCAGTTGTTAAACTATCTTTTTGTTTTCCTCTTCTGTGAAAATATTAATCAGTTAAAACCCTGATTGTATACTAGCAGTTTATTCATTGGTTTAAGAAAATAAGATGGCTGCCCTCCAGGCATCCACTAATGGTGTTATTTTTGATTAACTTCTCTTTCCTTGGGACATTCTGAGGATATAAAGTACTGTGAGACATGAAGCTAAAGTCTAGAATACTTCTCCAGTAGACAAAAAAGATATTTTACTTACTTCATTAGTTTGCACAAAGGAAAGCTGAAGAGAGAAATTTATAGTAGTCATTGGGGCTCAGAGATCCTAATTACATTTAGTATTGAGATTCAATGAAGGGAAGAAACCATCAGTCTAGTGAAATTGTTTATTGTTCTTCTTTTTCTTCTAATAATAAGATGCCAGATGGAAACCTTTGCCTATATTAGCTACCTAATTTTAATTGTGTTACATTGCTTCTATTAACTGATAGACTCATTTGCAGAAAATAAGTTATTCCCTCCCCCAAATATTTAACAGCTTCTTCTTAACTTGGAAATTCTAAAACATTAAAAAGTCTCTTTGAAGATTTTTTTTCTTAGTCATGCTGCTGGATTACAGCAAACATCTCCTCTCCCTAAACATCTCAGATGCTTTATATTAACTAGCCCTTGAAAACACAATTTACAATGAATGATATTGTACCAATGTATTCAAACAGAGGAAGCCATGGACAATTTTAGGGTGTCCATGATTCCATGAGTTTAAAAAAGCAATGAAAAAACTGAGATGTCAACAAAAGGAAATATATATGTTTTTCTTATACTTTTTTCATATGCAATCTACACTTCCTAAACAAAGCACTGGCCTTGCAGAGACTGATACAGCCTGACACTGCAGAGAATTAACCTTCACTTGTAGATATTAGGAAACCTAGGAAGAAATAACAAAAATCTCTTTGTAAAAGAGTCCCATTGAGATTAGAATAGACTGTGTGAAAGAGGAGCCCACCATACCCTCCAGCCTGTATGTGGAAAATGAACAGGAGTAAGCAGCAATGCAAACACTGAAATTTAGCTATGTCTGGATATCCACACTGAGGAGATGCTCAGAGGAAAAGTAAGGAAGAAGCACTGCAGCAGTCTGTCTATCTCATCCTGTTGTCCACAATGGCCTACCTGATTGAATTTGGATAGGGCAGGAGGCACTTTCAAACCAATTCCACAGAGTTATCTTTGAATCCTTTTTATGTCACAGCTGAGGCAAAGCTATCAGGTCTCTCTGTTCTCGCTTCCCTCAGGAATACTATATTTATAAAGGTTTCTGTACTAATCTGTCATTCTCCATCTTTCAACTGGTACATGTAGAAGTTTGTTAAGCACTTTTTTGTTGTTGTTATTTTCAGGGAAAGAACAGTATCCTCCTCCCTTCACAGGCTTTCATATTTCACAGTACACAGCAAGCCTTCATAGCATAGATAGACAGACTTCTGACTTATCTTCATCTGTGTTCTTGATATAAAATACAGAATATAAAACATTGCTGTATTGTGTTGTGAAATAGATGTAAGCATCCGTCCAAGTACAAAATTTATGCTTGGATTTTATGAGAAACTTAGCTGAAAGGAATAACAATGAGATAATATTAGTTATCACATTGTCATAAATTCTAAAAAAGCAAGAAAAGATTTTTTCAACTGTATTGTGATTGTAAATTCACTTGCCATATTAGAATTACACTGTAGGTAGGGATCTGAGATTATTTACTAGGGAATTTTTTTTTTAATTATAAAAAGAGAAATCTAAAAAAATTGAATTTAAAAAAAACATATAGTTGAATGAGTGGAATTACCTGGTAGAACATATTCTTTTTTCAGAAATATGACTTATACATACACTAAAGTTAATCATCCAGGCATATTATTAACCAATTAAAGTGTATTATGCTTCTCATCTAATATAATTCTGTCTGGTGAGCACTATATTCTGGTGATTATGGTACAAAACTGATGGTTAGAATGTGTAACATTGATAAAAGTCAGAAGTTTCAGTCACTTCAGATATATGGGATGAAGTTAAAATGTAAAAGTGTGCAATAAGCCCTGTCCATTAAATATACATTAATATTTTTATTAAAAGCATTCAACTTAGGCAATGCACTTATGGAAAGTGTATAATATTTGACAGAATCTAAAGTGGCAAGGTATTCCAAGAGACTTCTATATTTGAAAATAAATTATGTGACTGTTTGGCTACTCAAAAAGGACAAAGATAGTTTTGGACATGTTCATCTTTCTGCTCATGAAAAGATGGATTTACAGAAATGCTGAAGTTGACCTAACAGGCTTCAAAGTCTCCGGTGATTTCAGTGGATCTTGTCAAACAATAGACCATTCACACAGACTGAAAAAACAGCTGAGGGACAGGATCAGGTAGTCAAGCACCTCTGCATGTCATGGATTTCAGGGCCAACCACTCATGTGAATGACAGAAGAGCACTTCAACATTTACCTTGAGATTTCTCATCTTTAATGATAGATCTAACTTTTACTATTAAATGCTTCTGACACAAATTTATGTGGCTCTCAATGACCTTTACCACGAAAGGTGATAGCATGTCTAAGTTTCAAAATCTTGCTGAAGATACAGATCTACAAATAGATGCTTCCAACAATGCTTTAAATCCCTCTTGTGGAGGACTCCAAAGCAGATGGAGGACTCTTGTTCACAAACACAGAGTCTGTAATGGCATCCTGAATTGGTTCCTGCATTCATGAAAATGGTCACTCTTTTTTGTTGTCCATCTTAAAGCCTGAACAATAAGTGGAATAGCACTGTATTTTTTCTAAATATCCAGAGCGATGATACCCTCGAAACTGAAGTCCAGTTCAGAAGAAAAGGATAATACATTCAAAGCAAAAGAGCACCATTGTCCCCTCTTTCCCAGTTGTTTTATTTTTTTTTTTTTTTTCAGGCCAAAACCTCTCTTTCTAGCAAATAAACACCATTTAACTTTTCAGGAGGAACCTGTCTCAGTCACAACAAAAGAATAGTCCAATTTTGTGCATGAAATAAGACCTTTTAAACACTGCTCTTGAAATGGAAATTAGAACAGACCCTTTTCAAGAAGAAAACAGATGCAGCAGATTGACTCAAAGGTCCTCTATTCTTATGAATATTAGTATTTATTACTTTAATATTCTGATATGTAACACTGTTACGATTGAAATGTATGGTTAGTCTTATATTAAAGAGATAAAATAAGCCCTGAGCTGATAGTAGAGTTACTTGGTCTCATTAAGCACTGCATAATTAGGTTAGAAATCTTAGAGGGCAATGCTATGAAGGAGGAAAAATGCATAGCAAATATTTTTATATAGTCTTGAAAATAATATTTTAAATAAAAATCAAAGAGACTTTGAGACATGCATGTCAAATGACTTGTCCTGTAAATGAATGGCTAAAAATATAAAATGCTGTGAAGTTTGTTATCCAATAACAACAGAACCACCTTTTGTGACATAATTCCTTTTCTTACAGTTAGAAAGCAATAAAGCCGGAGTGACTTAAATGAACACTCTCTCAAAGGTTAAATAAATTGTAATGCCATAGAACTACTGGTGTTTAGAACATTTAAAGGTCAGTTCCATTAGATTTTTTTCATAAAGTTTGAGTGTATTTTATTATTTACAAAAATTGCATTTTCCTCAGCTGAGAAAGTTTTGAAAGGTCCATCATAATGTGGTAACACTGCTGGAAGGGCTTTGCTAGATTGAGCAATGTGGTTGGCACAGAGACGTTGTCTTTTCCCACTCAATCTAAATCATCAGCACATGAGACGTATAGCACATGGAGACAGCATAGCATCACAGCCAGAACTAAAGTCTCAATCTCTATGAAGGTGTGCCAAAAAACATAATGCCAGGTCTAACATGTGTCTACCCCAGGTGTTTTCCACCTACATTATATAGGAATAATCTCAATTAAATTATTGAGGTCAGAAAAACATGATATTTTGAGTACTTGTACCCCCTTTTATCCACAAAGTATCCATACACAAGGAGATTTTAGATTATGGGAATTAGAATTAAACATTTTTAACTGATGGTGTGAATCTACAAAGGCTAACCTATAAATTTGTGATAACCCAAGAAATTCCTCCTATGTCTATGATGCAGGTTCCTATAGAAAGGGATTTCAGAGGCAAGCAAACCAGCATCTTTAGATAGAAAGTCAATGCTTCTACATTTTTGAAAATCAATGCTTTAATTTCCAATGAATTACTTAGAGTCTCACTCTTCCTTAAAGGAAGAAAAAAGGGCGGTGAAATCACACCAATAAGAACATTTGTGTCTGACCAAATAACAGTTTTTATCTCATCTGAAATCCCTCATCTAGGAGTGAAAAGTCACAATTTTATAAAAGAAATCTTACAAATAAATAATTAACCTTATCTGTGCTATTAAAATTAGTAGTATCAACATAGAAGTGGTGCTCAGTTCAAAGCCATAGATTAATTAACTGGTCAATAACCAGCCTCTGCTGATGCTTAACCCAGTGGTCGATTTCTGTCTTACTTTCTCACAATCAAAAGAAAATTATAGTCATTTTGGGAGGAAGGGGGGGAGGGGGGAAATTTCCACATCCCCTGGATTCCCATCTGTCCTTTGCCTACGCACTTTGTGGGCTCAGTCCTCTAATTTCACTTCCCCTGTAATTTTATTGAGCTGAAGAATTTTCAGGATTTGACCACTTGTGAGTCACAGAATCACAGAATATTCTAAGTTGGAAAGGACCCACAAGGATGGAGCTGAAGAATTTTCAGGATTTGACCACTTGTGAGTCACAGAATCACAGAATATTCTAAGTTGGAAAGGACCCACAAGGATGATTGAGTCCAAACCTTCTGTGAATGGCCCACAGAGGGACTGAACCTGCGACCTTGGCATTATGAACATCCTGCTCTAACCAACTGATCTGCAGTAATTTCCATCTACTTCATAAATCCTTACGCTTTGAAAAGGCATCCTCAGCTTCTTTGCATGTTAATATTGAGCCTTGAGCTGAATGGAAATGTGCTCCTCCCAACACTGTCACAGCTGCATATTTTTAATTTTATGCAGGCAGACTTTCTCTTCTGAGCTACCATATTGGCCAATGGTTTTTGGTTATTTTTATATTGTTGTTTCCTATACAGCTTCTAAATTACTGTTGCTATTCCAAGATTTATTACCAAATACAGTATGAAAATATATGTGAGAACAAAGTTTGGTCGTTTGAACAGACATTTCAGTAATGTATTCAAGTAGGCATTTCAGTATAAGTTCAAATTTGTTTAAAACCTTCAGCCTTCTTTCTCATCTTTCAGTTTAATTAAAGCAATCACTTTCCATTTACAATCACATTCTGGAAAATTCTTCATAATTTATTCTTCTGGAACAAAGATAATGAATCTCAGACTGTAAATTTTCAGAGGTTTTGGATATTTACAAATATTCAGCTTGATATATAGTTTTGTAAACACATTTACATTGAGAATGCAAAGAGTTGATACAATGAGATAAATGTCAGTATAAATATAAGGAAACACAGATCTACTACAAACTTGCATCATTTACACCTTTAAGATGACACTGAGTGGGAGAGAACAAAACTGTGGAAATAGGAGACATCACAAAATCATAAGTTTCCTTTTTATTAGATTTCTTAGCTGACCTTTTCTCTCCCAGCTGCCATTAGAGATCCTTATGCCTGATCAATTTGCAGGCATTTTTTTCCTTCTATCTTCAAACTACTGAATTTTCATGTGCACTTACCACACATTTTCAAGAATGGTTCCAGTTCATTTTTTCAGTAGATTCAAATTCAGTAGCTGTTGTATTTTAGGAACTGTATTCCCCAGCTAAGTGTTCCCACTGAAACACCCCAGATCATTTGCTGCTTGCTCAGCTCACTTCCCCCTCACCCCCTCTGTGGTGGGATGGAGAGGAGAATTAACCCTGTCCTGGTCAGAACCGTGACAGTAGTGAAGTCAGGTCTTTTATGTCCTCCTAAAAACTACAATATGAATAGCAAAAGTGGAAAAAAAGTCTTGCTCCATAGTGTTCCTTGGTAAGCCTTGCAAACTTACTAACTTATTCCAGCACATGATGAAAACCAGGAATTTACACACAGTGTTCTGGAGATTACAAAAATAAAAATATTAAATAAAAACTGACAATCAACCAAGACCTTGGATTGACATCCTGTTAACCTGTATAGGACAGAAGGACATTGAATAAATGCATTTTGCAATGGAGGTCCTTAGTGCACACTCCTGTGCATGGTTGTTCCATGTCAGTCTTCAAATTGCTCACATTTTCCTTTCTCAGTAATGTTGCCAGAGATTAGACCTTCACTTAGTGGAGTCAAGCAGATTATAGTTCAGGTCTTTAAGGTCTGTGATGAAGCTTGCAGAAAACAAAGCTCTAAGTTGCCTCATCATCACTGTGATTCATGCCAGCTGCCAAGCATCTTTCCTACTTATTTTGGAGTTGAGCTTAAGCTAACCTATTTCACTTGGAATTTGAACAAATTTGAGGTACTTATATAATAAAGTATTGGCCAGGGCTGAGAAGTGACAATTAAGAGCAATGCCTCCAAGCAGAATCTGACATTTGCCTCATCTCACCTGAGGACTTTTCAGTACTACTCCACTGAGAGTCAAAGAAGGCAAAAGAGAAAGACTTTTCACACAGGCAGGTGCCAGATTCATTTGGGATCAGGTGCTTTCAGGTGAGACTTTGACTGGCAGTATGAAGAGTTTCTCCTTGCTCTTCATTAAAATATAAAAGCCTCTCTTGAAACTGAATTGATGACTTGGTATTGAGCCTGTCGTTTGATTGTGCTTTAAGCAAAAAAAGAGATAAAACTAGGACCCAGAGCAGGACTTGCATTCAGCATCACATATAAGTTGTAGACTGTTTTTGATTAGGATAACCCAGGCCTAGATGGACACAGAAGGAATCCAACTTTAGGAAGCTAATGTAACTTGAATGACCCCTATTTAATAGTTATTCACTGTTTTAAAATGTCACTGTTGAACTAAAATGGCCTGAAGAACACATAAAGGCCCAGGTTCTTCAGACTGAGATCTGGAAAAGAGATTCTCTTTCCTAGTAGAGTAGGCCACATCCAGAACACTCTGGACTCACAAACTGGAAAAGGTTCCTCACAAAATGGAACTTCAGCTGCTTTTTACAAGTAATCCCACAGTGCAGGGAGATTTTTACAGGATCTTAATGGTTAGACAAGAAGATATTTCAATGGTTAAGAGTCCAGTAAGATCTAATGCCTCTCTCAATCTTTCCTCTCAGCACTGAGCCATGAGCTTTACTTACCAGGCTCATGGCATTTTACAGAGAAGGAAAGAAGTATAGAAGCAGTCCTCACCCCCTTACTGAAGTTGTGCCAAAATGGAACTAGGAATATAAAAATGACTGGGCTGCAAAGAGAGGGAGTAGAACAACGATCATGACTCTGTAGGAGGGTGATTGGAGCCCTAACTTGGAGCCGGAGAGTTCTGAGTTATGGTTCCTTCTTCCAAGATTATTTATCCAGCTTTTTTTATCCAGCATATGAAAAGAGAAAACAGACTGAGGAGCAAACATGGAAATTGACTCTGTTTCTATCTTCAGGCAATTTTACTTTAACTGCAAGTTATTGTACTTCATTTTTATTTTCCCATTGTTTTACAATATAGAGACAATTTTAAGACATTTCAGAATAACTCCTTTGGAGTAACATTATTTTTAATATAGAATAACTACTGTCTACTTCGTTAGCAAACTGTTGCTTTTTTATGGACTACTAAAGACTTTTATACCACAGATAACAAAACAAAGACCAAGAGAAAAGAGAACATCTTTTCATAAAGAAAAATATTGAATTCTCATTTCAGGTTTTTTAGTATATACACTTTTTATCTACATAAAACCAGGTGAGATCTGAGGTGTTAGACTTCTCAGCCAGGCATTGCTAATGACTCAAGTCTTTCACCTGTTCTCTTCCCTCGGATCACTTGTCCAGGAGATGGGTGCTACGTGTTTCCACACACTGCTAATGAGTATAAGAATGCTTTTCTTTCCATGATCCAAAACCCCCTCTGCAATTAAATTTTTGACACCTAACGACCTTCCACAGATCAGAAGGTACGTTGTTTCTTTGTTAGATAATTTGTGATGTTGACCTTTTAGTTGGTAAGGTATTAAATCATTAAAACACTGAAATCCCTAAAATCCTTCTTTCAAGACAGATTATGGTCTTAAACATGATATTCAACTAATTATTACAACATCCTTGAAAATAAAATATTGTATTTTATATACGTTTTTGTCAGCAGCCACTCAAAATTCGTAAGTTCTTACTTTGAATTTTTTTAACAAGATCAGTGCTTCTCAAAATTTATTTGTGGATAATTAACAAAGAAACTTTTCTCACAGTAAGATGACATTTCACAGGGTAGGTTTGTAAGTGCAAGTTAGTTAAATCTGTACTAGGATGTGAATAGCTAGAAATTCTGCCTGTATCTATGCTGAGAAAATAACTTTTTTTATTCATACTAACTTTGACTTAGAGCTCTGTCATCAAAACCTCATTAATAAAAATAAATTATATGAAGACACCTGAGAAATCAATGATGGAATAGTAGCAGCCATGTGATGAATACCAAATAAGTTGCTTCAACAGGAGAAAGGGGATGGTTTTCTGTTTGTTTTTTAATTTAGTTCTCTTATTGAAGTAGAATAAGGGCTGCAGGAGGAATAAGTGTGTCTCTCTTTGCACCTGTCACCTGCCAAGAACCTGGGTTTAAGGAGTTCTTTCCAGAAGCAGAGTGTGTACAGGAACAGAAAACAGCAGGGTTAGACCCCTCTGACAATAGCAGGGGGTGAATAACCCTACAGTAAAAGGAGCAAAAGGCCAGACAGGAACTGGGGATTTCAGCAATGCATTATTAGGAGCACCAATTTATGGGCAAACACAGCTTTTTTTAATATGTACAGCAGGTTTAAATCTAGTCTTGTCTGTACAGAATTATATCTGGAAGACACAAATAAATGTAACCTGTACCTGGCTATCAGCACTAGCTGATGTAACCACAATGGACATATTCTCATTTCTTTAAAAAGAAATCTTTGTTGGTCCATGACTTCTTTGTAGGTGCATTTTACCGGTAGAGTATCTGAGATTTATTTTGCTTGTTCAGTAGTGATTTGTTTTAGAATAAGTGTAGATGAAATTCTAAATCATATTGTTCGAGATTATTTCAGTCATTTTGAGCTTTCTTGTATCACAGATGTTGAAGAGTGCACTTCCTTACAGAGTGCTGAACCAAAAATCCTCAGCCAAGCTTTGAACCTTCATGAGTGAGAAGCCAGGTAATTCTTATTTATTTAGTGACTTCTCTACAATCCCAACAGCACTGTTGGTTCTGTTTGTTCCTATTAACTTATAATAACAGAAAGCTGAGTTCCAACCAGATCATCTTATATAGACTCATCCTCCTTCCAATTGTGAAGGATCCTCAAATGTGGAAGAAGAGAACAAAACAAAGCAAAGCCCAACCCTTCTCTTTTCTTCTTTCCTGCACATTCTGTTAGTCACATTAAAGATATTTTCTTATATATCTCTCCCAAGGCCGTCCCATTCCTTTTCTTCCTACAAAAGAAAAGGAAAAGAGCTTATTTTCATGTTAGTATGTGCTAAGGTAGATACAGACTGATTTTTTTTTTGTCCACAATATACTATTTTATGCTGTTAGAGGTAATGAATTACATATTGCATTTATGCTCACTAAGTAAATGTTATTTTCTCACTGTTCCTTTACATCTCTAAAAAGCACCTTTGATCATAAAATTCTCTTTGATCAACTAGAGCAAAATCTTCAGAGCTGTGCTAAATTGTTCACGTTGCGTAAAATCCTTACTTTGCAGAGAGAGTCTCTTTTCTGCTCCTTAATAATATTATCAGTGAACTCTCTTGTTGACTTATTATTTATTAGCAGAACAGTCACCTTAATCATTACTATTTCCTCTACTATAGAATGCAGTTCTCTCTGCTATCCCTCATTCCTGATGTGCTATTGAGGATTCTGTGCTGCATTTTTATTCAAAACTTTAGTCTCTCATGACTGGCTTCAACTACCTCACAGTATGTGTTTTTAGACATTATTAGAAGTTACTAGTTTAGATTTCAACAGCTTCAAGCACAAAGAACAAAAAGATTTTTGATCTGAATAACCTTTTTGCACCCAAATGACACCAAAGAAAGAAAAAAGCCCAGAAAGCAAACTTGTGTTTCTTCACAATAGGAGTGTGTATAGAGCCTAACAAAAGTGATAAGTAACTGCTTGGTTAAACCAGGAACAGCAATGCTGAGAGAGACACTTTGCTTAAATTACTGGAGTAGGCTTTCTAGTTTGTCAAGTAGAGACGGCACAAGCACAATATTCACTTACTAATAGCTTACACAGCCCCACGTTGTTCAGATCAATCAACCTTTAATTGATGGGATGATCACAGTGAACATCTGAAAAGGCTGAGCTGTAGAACTCCACAGCTCAGTACACAATGCCTACAGTTTGCATTAAATTGCCAGGGTTTCCTATCAGCCTCACATTCTTTTGGGCTGGTTTTCAGGGAGTCCTACAAAGCTCTTTGTAAGCTGTGTTTTTGTGTTTGCTATGCAAACAAAGAAAACAATGTGTCCAAAATTTTCACTCAAATTTGTAATCTCAGTATGAAAAGGAGTTGGACAGAATTAATTACAATGTATTAATTACAGCTATTTCATTTCTCATTAGCCTTACCAGTTCTGTTAGAGATAGCATTCTTCCTGAGGACTTGCTGATTCATAACACACAGAAATATAAATATTATTAGATTTTGCATTTATTAAATGTTCTTCCCCGAAGAAGTGCAGTACATTTTAATTGAATAACACATATTCAAAGCTAAATGCAATGAACATTCTCTTAGGGAAAATTAAGTTATCAGTCTAATTATCAAAAGCATAATTAGAAGATCTGGTGCTCTTTTCCCTCCTCTATCCCTGGCCTTTTTGAGGCCAAAGAACTGTATTTGCTGTAAAAAGGACATTATAAAAAGTAAGTTAAAGTGTAATGAATCATGCACTGAAAATTTCTATCACTTAGGTCAACAGCTGGAAATAGCTATATCTTTTTCAGTAAATGGTTAAGAGCTGAGTTCTACAATGATGCCTGGACCTGTGAGTTAAGTTTACATGAATCTCTTCCCCACGGTATGGTTCTCTGCCTTCTAAGAGTTGTCTTAAATGATGACAACCTTAGGCAAGTAAGAATCTTCCCAATGCTCAGAAATCCTAAGCATCAGCTGCTTGATGTGAAAGTTAATGATTTATAATCTAGTTTTAAACTCACTGCAATGGCTGAGTTGAAAGAAACGAACACAGTATGTGGGTTTCTAACTCAAAAAGTACTTTAGAGAAGAATGTATTTTCTGAAAATGTATATAATATGGTTTTTTCTTTATAGTGGAAGTTCATAAATGCACATCTTACATTTTAAACTCATGCAGTAGATAGTGGCAAACTCAGGAGCAGAAACAGAATCCCATCAAATACCTCCCACTCCTGCTTTAGAAAGTTTCCATCTAAAATCAAAGACAATTTCATATAATCCAATATGCATAATATTCATACCACAAATTACTGAATAAAACTGATTACAAATACACTCATTACCCTTTTTATTACTGTTGCTCTCTGTATGTACTATTGCTATTTTTTTGTAGTTCCAGTCTTTCTGAAGCAAGGTGTTAACTGGTGCATACTTTGTCTTAGTGCGGAGACAGAGGAAGTCTTTCCTCTGACAGGCTGATAGAGCTTACACTAAAGTGGAAAACATGCCACTGATCACAAAGATATGGCCAACACTCTTAGCACACACATGAATCATTTGGGGTTTGTAATTCGAGATCAGTTTGAGAAAAAGTAGTTTAAAAATAAGCAGAAGGTGAAGAACTTTGTAGTAACTGTAGAAATATAATTTCCCTTAGTTTTATCAACCCATAACAGCCATCATTTATATTGATGCATCACAATTTATACTATTTAAGCACTTAGTCTAATTGGGGCTAGAGTACTGCTTGTGGAATCTGTTAATTATAAGAGAACTTAGAGGAAACTTATTTGGGATGAAATTGGTAGTCTAAGCTACATATTTTTGCAAAAAACATCTTTCTGTACCTGCAAAGTTTCTACCACAATAACAAAATTCAAGATTTCAATCCTCAGCATGAAATTGTATGCATCAAGAAATTGTTGCATAACATGATCACATCTACATGGGTAAGGATATCTATGCAAAGGCAATTCCAACGCTGCCAAAGAAAGAATTCTTTCTTCCATCTTTTCTAAGCATACAAGAATTTTAAAATGAGAAAATATAAAGTATCTAAGAAGATTTATTTCTACTAAAAATTTTTTAGATAATTGAACTATGTATAAATATTTCTAGTTTAATTTTCTCCTGATAAATGCTCTTTTCCCAGATTTTTACTTCTTTGGTTTTGTGCTATGACACTTTAAATTCTGTAATCACTCCTTTGGTATAGCTGCCTTCCTGTTATTTAAAATAAAATTTATTATCTCTCCCTTAAGTCTTTATTCTTCATAGGTCTTTCTTTTCAATCACTACTCTTTTCAAGCAACTAAGACATCAGTCTTACCCTTAAAATCTTTATGTAGGAACATCGTAATATAAAAGCAGAGAATCAGATTTTTTTATTAGAAATAGGTTTACAGTAAGGTTTCCTTATTAGCAATTATCTTCTTCAGCTGCTAAAAGACACTGCATGAGTCTCTGAATACTCTTGTGGAGATGGAAACAGGAAGAACAATGTTATGTCCTGAAACAATAACACTGCAGGAAATAGGTGTCAATAGAAAGCTGCACCAGAGAAATCATGGCATGTCCTTGTCTTCAGAATTATAGTTAGAAAAGTTTGCACACCCCCTGCGGAGTTGTTTTCTATGCAAGCAATGCTGATTCAGTCAGGCTGCACTGGACCACTGGCAGCTCTATTCCGAACCATCAGAGAACAGAGAATTGTTCTCCACTTCCTTTAAAGCGACTACATTAATTTCTCTTCCTAGTCTGCACCATCTCTGGAACACAACCTGCAAACTTCACCACAGTTGTGCAGTTGCTCAGAGGGATCAATGTTACAAGACATTTTTTTATATTTTATACACTTACCAAATCTCCTGGGCTTCTTACTAAATTAATTACTCTTATCTGTACAAACAATTTTCCTCCTGAAAGATATTTCATAAATAACTTTCATGTCCCTGCAGACCTTTTGTTTTATTTCTTCTCTGATTAAAGCTTGTAATGCAATGTTTATTTTATCTTTTTTTTTTCCTCTTAAGTTTTTGACTAGAGATTTTAAGCTTTCAAAAGGCATCTTCAGTTCCTACAGGTATACTCTGGATGAAAATAATTTCCCCTACATCTTCTCTCCATGTGATCAGACCAAACATGAACATATCTCACTTATAGTATATTCAATGGTTACTTCAAATGCATTAGTTAAAAAAGATTTTTCCTTTTTTTTTTTTTTCATGAAGATAACTCGAATTTACTTATTTTAGAAGTAGGTACATAGTTCTGAGATTTGTTGGGGATTTTTTGGGATTTCTTTTAATGTCTATGCAGCTTACAAACAAACACTCTTACAGAGAGAAAAGTAATAAAAAATAATAAAAAAAACCTGAAAAAGTTTGGTTTATCTTGTGCTTTTTTTGTTTCACTCTTAGCCCCCACCTCCTGTAGAATGGTAAAACATCTCTTGTAAAAAAACTTATGAAAGACTAATATGGAATATCACACTTACATGCATCTTAGGATTTACTAGGCTGCCTTAGTCATGAGGAAAAGTCCCTTTATAAAAGGGAAATTTAATTCTGATAATATTTAGGTATTTGAATTGAGACATTGAGACAAACCACTTTAAACACAAGAGCAGAGGAAACTAAGCCTCTGTAAATAAAATGGATTGAACACAGAAATGTTTGAAATATACCCAAAAAACATTATTAAAACCCAACGAGGTTAGATGTTGGTGCCAAAAAATCTCGGTATATTTTATTTAACAGTAAGAGAGTCAAAGAGAACAGAAAGAGAGAAAAAGACAGAAAGAAAGAGAGAAAGAGAGAAAGAGAGGGAGAAAGAAGGGGGAGGGCTAGGGGGGCTAGGAGAGTGACAGGGCTTAGATAGAAGCATATCACCTTTCTGAGGGTCCCAATGACATCTGGTTGCTCTACTCCATCCGGTCCTCTTGATGTGAGGGTCCCCTGCCCCCCACATGCCAAAAAGTATAGAATCCAGTGGATTAATATACGTGTGGGACAGGTGGGAATGCCCAGGTGCGTCCCCTGGGGAGGGCAAGTTCGGCACAGTCCCTTGCAACACTGTGGCTCTGTTGCATCTTGTGCAGTGCTCTGGTGCAGGGTCTGGGGACCCCTTTGGGAAGGGCCTTTGATGGGCCATGACATTCCCTCTGCTGTATTTCACATGGATGCACCTTCTCCCGGGGTGAAGGGCCCCACAGCCGAGCTGCTCTGCACAGCGCAGGATGGGCCTTCACTGCCTCTCACCAGAGGCTTTTTACCAGACATCCAAAATCTCTCCTCCTCCTCCCCTTTGGTGTGAAGGTCTGTGTGAGCCTGACAGCTGATAGCCCTGGGGCTGTGGTCTGCCCCCCAAAGATGCTAGGCTTAATCCCTCTGTGAATGTATTCTTGTCTTCATCAGCGAGCAGTCCCGGGCCTCATTCAGGGTGTTGGTGGTTTTCTCTGCAGCTTTTGTAGTTTTGCTGTAATAGGCAAAGGTCCTTCATGAAGATGCTTAATCTGTAAATTATAACATTTAGTCTCTGATTGATGTTTGCAACTGTGAGGGGCACTTCACGTAACTTGTAGAGAGAAGTGCAAATGCAACTCAATTCCAAATCACTCTCAAGACTAAAAAGACAAATCTCTCTCTTCTTTCTTCGGAGATCCACTGGTCAGGGTCAGATTCAATTTTCACTGGAGCCTCAACAGTAGCCCTTGAGGCAAAGACTGTCAAAATGTATGCACGGATTGAGTACAAGTTTAAACTACTCTTGCTTTCTGGACTTTTGCAATTTTTCTCTAGGTAGAGAAGTGTGTTGCTTTTGACTGTTTCAGTCTTGCCCAGGGGACTTTCTGCAAGACCTTCCTGTAATCAGATTTATGTCAGTATAGGGAAATTACAGAAAGAATATGAAATATGAAACAACTTTTAGCAAGAGATGCTCTCAAATTAACAATAAATATTTCAATTAAAGATTAGACATGTCATGAAACCATTCAGCCAGCACCTTAATAGGAAATTACATGGCCTAAGTAGAAATGGTTATGGTTTATAGTTATTATCTGTGACCTATTTTGCAACTGCTAAGGAAAAGTTAATGCTTATCTACCAATCCATACTGAAAAATTCTAAAATGCTGAGTGCATACTCTCTGCATACTTTTCAGAAGCAACTTGCATTGACATCTCTTGGAAACTGGATATAAATCTAGGTAAAGGAGCTAAAACGTACTAGAAATCAATGAGAAATTATTATCTGCTGTTGAATTTGAGGTTTTAAGTGTTCCCACTACAACAGTATCAAACCACTTCAAGAGCAATCACAGAGTGGTGAGATGCTTAGGAGTACTGAGACTGAAAGCACAGTCTTGGCAAGCCTGGATTTCAGCTCCCGTGCCAAAGCAGCATCACTACCCTGCCAGCCCACCTCACTCTCTGGGTGTCCTACTCCCACCACAACTGATCCTGGGGTCACACCACACAAACACAGACACAAATACCTGAATCAATTCCTTTACAGGGTTTAACTTGTGGCCAGGCAGCAGTTCTTCTGGAGTAACATAAGTGGGAGAGGTACACAAAGTGACAGATGTCAGGATAAAATATGGTTTAATACCAGGCTGTGAGTCAGGTAGAGAAGAAAAAAAATAACCTTTTCGTCTCCTACACAACAGGTTCATTTCCAATTACTGAACTATTAGATTTGTTAAGGGCCTGTACTGTTACAGCTAAAAAACTTAGATTGTAATTAGTGTGTTTATAGGAAATTGTTCTGTTCCAGCAAATAGACACTTCCTAGAAAAAAAAAAAAATCTCATCGATTAGCACATTTGCTCTGTGAATGTTCTGCTTGTTCTGAGCTTTTTCAAGTTTTATGTAATATAATCAGAATTTTCAGATTAAATAATTTTCTCTCAACCTACTTTATACACAAATGCCCAGATTAAACACTCAAAACTGTACATAGAAATCTTCTTATATGTGTCTACAACTGAAACTCAGCTTTACAGAACAACATAGACAGCAAAAGCATTTCTCTTGGGACCAAGAATCTTGGGGAAATACATTCAAAAGCTTTGCAACAGCACTGGTGAGGTCCCATTACAGCATCATAAAAACTCTGTAACAAGAGAAAAATACTTTAAAATTCTTTCTGATCACTAATTTTTCAGTGTAAGTAAAATGATATACTAGAGTGGTATTGAGAGACTCTAACCGTAGAACCCACACAAATGTCAAACTTCACCAAAAACATATTTTCATCTTTTTCTTGACATATTAATATTTTTAACAAGGTAGATGATGCAAAATTATATCTGGTTATTAATATAATAGTGTGAAAATAAATGAGGAGATATTTGGGAATCTGTCTATATACTATAAGATTAATTAATTCATTGAGGCGTACTTTATTATCTCTGAAAAAAATTAATGTAGCTATAGAAAAGAAGCCATACATAATAAAAGGGTCTCCATCCACCATAAAACTAATTTCACACCTAGTCTATTTCATAATGTGCTATGAAAATACTCTTTGCTTCAAGATATATTTGTATTAGTTTGGACCATAAAAAAGTTGTCTTCAATGCTATACAAACCATCCATAGAATAATTTTATAAACAGTGAAACAATGATGTATATCTTTTGTTTCAAAAACTGGAAGCTTACATGGTCAATATAAATAAAAAAAATCATAATAACTTTAATATCCAAATATTTACCATAATTGCCAATAGGCATTGAAAATATTTGGACTCTTTTTTGGTTTGCATGGTTTGATGAATATTTCTAAGACTGATGTAACTTAATGAATGATTATTTAACATTCTATTATTAAAGGTAATCAAAGGAAAAGAGCAGAAGGAAATACTGCTCAGTGAAGCTGACTGAAAAAAAAATAGATTGTATGAAGTATCTTTCTCTTTTAAAATTCTATTTTATCTCAGCTGGCAAAACAAATAAACAAAAAAGTCAAATAGATAATGACAGCAAACAACAGGATCCAGTGGCTACTGAGTTGAATAGAAATACTTCTGAACCACGCTCTAAAATCCAGATCATAACTGTGAATTGGAAAGGCTAAGGACGGACTAGGGTTTTTTTTTCTTTCTTCTGAAAGACATGGCAATACAAACACAAAACCCAACACAATCCAATACTCATCTAAATCAATAACAAACTTTCAGTTGGTTTGATAAGGAAACCAATCATTTCTTCAATGAAGTTCAAAGTGGAGCAAAGTGATGTGGAAAATATACAGCCAATTGCAGTCATTCAACATTTCTTAATTAAATATAGTGAAGCTGACTGTACTGATGGGTATTTTAATCCATTTCAAGTCATTCCAAAATTGTGATTCATCCTTTCTCTGTTTCAAATTCTTCATGACCAGTTATCTGGTCATGAAGAAAAGTTCAGGATACATATACAATATATGGCAGGATATTTGATATGATTTGATATCCTATCAATATATGATAGAATATGACAGTTCAGGATACATATACAATACATGACAAATATCTGTTGTCATGATTGCTGTTTATTTTCTCAGTAATTCCATTTGCTTAAGAGGGAGTACTTTGCAAGAAAGTTTAATTTAGAGTATAAGATACACATTTTTAAACTGAAAGCCACTTTTTCGTGCCAATAACAATATCTCTTAACAATTATTCAAAAGACATAAGCATTTCTTTCCAACTAAACAAATTTAAAAAAGGAAAGACACGTAGAATATATTTATAATACATTCAAAATCTATAATGAGTGTCTCAACCAGTACCATTTTTTCTTCTGTCAGCCTATAATCTTGATAAAACAACAGTTGAATAAGTTTTGTTATTCTTTCATTCTACTTCAATTGCCCACTATTGAAATTCTTGCATTATATACCGAAAAGAAATAATTCAACTGCAAACTTTTCTCAACAGCAGCTAGTGGATAACAACATCATATGTGGATAATAAAAAGAGTGTTCATTTTTAATAATTGATCTTTATACATTCATACCATAAAAGAAAAGATCTTGTTATGATTGGCATGCAACTATAATGCCAAATTTACATTAGATACTTATATATCCAAATATTCTGTGTCTGAAATACATAAAGAAGACAATAGACATTATCTCCTTTAAGGACTTCTACTTTAAAGAAAAAACCTGCAATATATAAAAAATTATGAATTTATATCACATTTTACTATCTTGCAACAAAACCCTACTCCTTTAAGATTAAGAATCCCATACCTTATCACAAATAACTTTTCAAAAGTTCTAGTAATATATATGGAACGCAAGTTATCTGGAATTGGGAACTATCCATGTTTTTTACGATCTGTGATAAGATAAAATATACTGTAAAAGATGTCTTCTTTCTCTAATATCCAA
This sequence comes from Vireo altiloquus, assembly GCA_013396875.1. Taxonomy (NCBI): domain Eukaryota; kingdom Metazoa; phylum Chordata; class Aves; order Passeriformes; family Vireonidae; genus Vireo; species Vireo altiloquus. The sequence goes on along the minus strand of VZRF01005185.1, from coordinate 257,875 downwards.
ACTCCCTTTACATTTTATAAGACTTTATACATATAAAAAATTACACTATTTGGGAGAGAAAAAAAAGTAAAAAAGAGTACTTTCAGCATTTTGAGCCATCTGCTGTATTTTAACATATTTATAACAATATACACACAGAAGACACACTGAATATCAATGTTCCTGGTGATTAATGTACTGTAAGTCTAAGTTTTATTATCAGATTTTGCAAAGGAAAATTGTTTGACAACAATCTTTATTCAGCAAGATTTCAACAATGTTGCCGTAGATGCTGCCTCAGCTCTGTCCTCTTTGAAGGTCATATGAAAATCATAAAGCAGAAGCTCAAAGAGAATCAGAATTCCGACATTAAAAAAAAAAGTAAACACACACTATGAGAAGCATCACATGAGCAATATTCAATAAAGAAATCTCTGCTTGACTGAGAACTGCAATTTGAAGCAAGGGCAAAGAATAAGCTCTTCTCAACAAAGTCTACAGAGAACACAAGATAATCATACAATACACTTGAAACAGATTTTTATCACTGTAACTGGTCCCACATCAGAGTTTTTGAGAGGAATATAAGGCATATCTTGCAACAGTAACATTTACCAAAATAAATTCTAAAGTTTTCTTGTCACTGCCTGTTGACCTTCAGCATAGCTTTGTACTATTAGAAGCAAGAAAAGAACTAGGAATTCACAAGTGGATGATTACGATTAGAGAACAAAGCACAAAGGATGCCTTCATCTGTGATTTGCCAGTCACATTGGGAGCCCTCCAAGAATATTGAATTTTCTGACTTCACAAACAGAAACTTTTTTGTGATGTCACCACAGTGCCATGAAGACCAATCTCAAACTTGTAGTTTGGTCATCTGACTTTCACCTGAACTGGCTTGATACTTTAAAATTCTCACTTATTCAGGTGTAGTAACAAAAAAACAACCATGAGATGTAACCAAGTGCAACAAAATTTTCACAGGAAAACCTTTATGGACACACTAGTAAATTTTTATATGTTGGACAGCCCACAAAAGTGAATGGCATTTCTCGTGCAATTAAATTAAACATAAACACACAAAGTGACCTAAAATATTTTGGAACATCAAGAAGAAAAAAAAATTGGCATAAATTGTTGTTAATTGTGAAAGATAAAATAGAGTCTGCCACTGTTAATCTTGTCATTCCTGACTAAATTATTAATTATTCTCTTCCCGCTAATAGCCAACATCCTGGGAATACTCAGCTATAATTCTCAGATTCTATTTTTTTTCTTCCAAACCTGAATATTTCGATCTTTCAAAGAGAGATTTCTTAAAAGTCTAATCATGAACTCTTCAAAACAAAGAAATCAGACTGTTTTAAAGTATTTTGTACTGGACAGCCAAAATACAAAATCTGTTTATTCTAGTGGAAATGTTGGCCTTTGACTAACAAGTCGTTATATATATATATATATATATATGCCTTCGTAATTTCACATACTCTCATGGCGGTTTTTCAATATCATATTTAAAACATCAAAAAGATGAAATAATTTTATTTCTGACATTTCATCACATTATCTAAATATGTTAAAAACCACTTCATACATTGCTGCATAAGATCTACCAATGTGCCATCCTTCACTGTACATTTTAGCTTTTATGTTTTGCATGAGTTTCTGTCTTTTGACTTAAAATTGAATGCATTATCTTTTGCAATATTTAGCACAGTTCTTCTCTGAGTCTTTCTTAATTTTACAGTGTTTCTAAAGATGTTTCAGCAATTCAGCTACAAAAACAGGTGCTCTCTCAGAAGTAATGGCAAATATCTCTCTACAGTGAGATTAAAAGGCAGTGGGAGACTGGATTTCTCATCAAAGTTTTACTTTCAGGTGAAGGCAGAATTTTTGAGAACCACTTTTCTTACAGCCATAAACCTACTGTCCTTATAGACTCTTGATTAATTCCATCAGCACTGAAGAAACTTTTCCCTCAAATTTTGGAAAAAAAAAAAAAAAAAGGAAAAAGATTAATTGAGTCTAAGGCATCAATCTATTCCTATAAACTTATTGACTTCTTGATTTGGCACATAAAGAAATCAGTTGTTCACCATGTATCACTGGTAGAGACAGCATAACATGCAAAAGTTCTGAATTCTCAGATTTCTTTACTTTCTTCCAGATGATGTTGACAACCTTCTTTGAAGTACAGTAAAAATAGGCTTCAAAAGTATTACTGCATTAAAAATGGGCATGGGAAAGAAAATCAACTGTGGCTGGAAGTAATTTTTCCCGTATAAAACTTGCTAAAGATATTTGAGATCCTAAAGATACATGGAGGAAGCATATTTTTACTTCAATACTCTTTTGTCACTCACTGCCTCTGATGGGAATGAAAACTTATTCTGGAATCCAAGAAATTCTGTCCCTATCTTTGCTGCAGTCAAACTCTATTTCTGTTTTCTATCATACAGTGTTGCAGTACCTCCGCTTGGGGTAAGCTGAGGTTGCACCAAAAAAGTTAGAGAGCAAGTTGTGTTAGGAAGCTTTCAACCTCTGTGATTGTTCTGTACCTAGTTTTAAGTTGTTTCCTTGTACCCCAGTTCCAAAGGTAACCCCTTTCCCTGAGCTCTATTCCTCCCCTCAGTTAGCCACACCCTTTCCCCCTCCTCTTAGGCAGGGATTCTTCTCCCCTCTCCACGCATGTCCCCACCCATGGGTGGAGAAACCCTGTCAATCCCCCAGGGGACACCTTCCCCTCCAGAAAATTCTCCTTTGTTCGGTGTGCCATTGGTTGTTGTTCCTTAATCCCTCCCTTGCTAATCCCCAACTGGTTGCTGTTTTGTCAATTATCCCCAGATCCAACCCTGTACCCTTTGTTCATTAATTCCTTTGTTTTTGGTCTTTCTCCTCTGGGTCTGCTACTGCAGGTGAAGGATGTCAGTACCCAGAGTAGAGACCCCTCTCTCTTTCTTTGCCTCCATGGGCACAGCCACCATCAGGGAGCAGCCTCCAGCAGTGAGGAAGCTGCAGAGTTTGCCAGCTTGTGACAAGAGCCTCCTAAGGCTCTCTGGGACGTGGCAGGGAGACACAGCAGGCCTGGGGAAGCCCATCCCATCGTCAATATAGAAAAAGACAGAAGTCAACACCAGCCAGGGATGATGAAAACATGTTCATCAAAATTTATGAAATGCCACTGGAAAGAACATAGAAAACACTGCAGTCTTAGTGGCAGTTCTGCTGCCTCACCAAGATAGCACAACCTAGGACACTGTAGTCCTTTTCAGCTACGTCGTCAACCAACACATAGTAATTTTTATGTTGTTTTTATATGTATAAATATTCTACATTTTTCTGTTACTCTTGAAGAATTAATGCTTCCAAAACCATTTTAACTGCTATTCTTTCAAAAAAGGAAAGACAAAAAGGTAAAAGTAACTTTCAACTACTTTGCACTGACATTTAGAAAAATTCTCCTACTCCGGTAGAAAAATCCACCTACATTTTCTCATTTATCAATAGCAGAACAAATCTTACTGTCATTAGGCTAAAAAAATAAATGCGAAAAAGAAAAGTTAATCTAATTATGAAAGAGAAGAACTCTCCTAACCATCTCTTGTAGCTGAGGACAAATTCTTGCTGTTGAATGCAGTGGTTTGGCAGATAGCTGCTAAATGAGCAAGAAACTAACACAAGTTTTGAAATTTCCTAGAGTATAGCAGTTTCTTCACACAGAAAGTGCTCTTGTCTGAATTACGGGGTTTTAGTCACATGTTACTGCATAAAACAAAGCATCACAACACTCCTACCCTTCTTCGAAGAGTCTGATACTGCATTTAAACACTGGCAGTGATCTGAGCATGCCTCCAGGTTTTGATGGCTTCAGCAAGAGAAGCCTCCTTGCTGGACTCAGGGCTGACCTGTAGGCTGAGGAGTCTAGACTAGATACAATAAGACTAAAATAAAAAAAAAAAATAAAAAAAAAAAGGGCAATGAGTTTTCAAGTTAGTCATATGTTGCCTAAGGAAAGTTCATTGAAGCAGGTGGAGGTTTTCAAGATTTAAGTTTTAGCTTTTAGGTTATTATAAGTGCTTTATGTACAGATATCACCTGTGCAGTCCTCATCTCCTCTGCTAAGTCCTTGGTGCAAGGACAGGCCAGCAGATGCTTAGCAGCTGCTTTTCAAAGTCTTTCTAGGACCACATACATGTGTACATTATCTCCCTGCTGCAGCTTGGTTCACATACAAGAAAATGTCAGAGAACAAAATGCTGTGAAATACTGAGGGACAACATCATGCCTGCTGTTTTGGACATATCCCATTCTCAAGGTTTTATGACCATTTACAACTTTAAGAACACTTTTAAAACCATGAGATTGCCATGATTATTTTTTGTATCTTCAACAGTTTAGAGAGGTTCCCTAAACCACTACTTTTAAAATTAAAAGCTATATAACTCATAAATTACATTAGTTTTCTCTCATACAATGTAATATATTCTTTAGAGTAGCCACTTTTTACCCTAGTAAGACTTCAAGCCAGGTGTACTAAGGTACATGACTGGCAGATGCCTACAAAATACATTCTTCACTGTAATATCAAGAGAGCAGAAATTTCCATAAGTTGTGGCAAATCAATCATTTCTATCATAGATTCTACTGTTGGTACATTTTATATTGAAATGCTACCTTAGAATTTGACCTTTATTAATGAAATAAACAAAATCCAATAAAAATAATAGAGGCATGATAGACTGCAAAACAAAAAAGTTCACAGAAATTTAATAAAAGAAGTGTAAGCATAAATAAATTAGAGTGTAAGCAAAAATAAATTAGAAAATCCATTTGAAATATTAGAACTGTATTTATTCATCTTTTTAATGTACATTTAGATGACATTTTACATAATATTCTTATTTTTCCATTTATTAAAAATGTACTTGAATTTATTATAAGAAACTTTTTCACACTTAGTAGCAGCTGCTATAACAGCCAACAGGAATCAATACAATTTAATTTTCATTTCCTCTTTTTGTATCTGTCTTTTTATGCTTTAGTATTTTCCTTTTTTATGCATTTGTAATGTCCTATCTTACAATTTAGGAACTTCTTATTTTTGTTGATTTATGGTACTGTCATAGACCAGGCAAAATTTGCACTTACCTAAATCTGCTGTGTCCACTTTTCAACATACAAAGAAAATATTATCTTTCAAACAATGATTTCATACAACACTAATGATCTCCAGTGGCCAATTAGTTATAAAGTTGATTCTGCTAACACCGTTTTGCTGAAGAATGACTTGAATAGTTATTTTAATTGTAATGATGCCTACTTAATAAAAATTCAATCATAGCAAACACAATTCAAGAGCTTGGGGATGAGCACATGGTGGTCTATAAGAAATGAGTTGCTCCCACAGCCACGTCCAAGCAAGACAACCTGCTAATAGACACATCTCTGCTGCTCTCCACTGATTGCTGGTAATAGCTCACCATAGTTTTTGAAGTAATGGGGAATAAGTGTGCCTAATACATAATGAATAAAATAGCAGCTGACACTTAAGTCTGCGGAGTGTGAAATGGATATTCCAGGGAGAGTGGCAGAGCAGCAACCATCAGGGCTCTTGCAAATATACAGGAGCACTTGTATGGGTGGGGGAGGAATAATAACACCAGAACTGTCCCTTTGAGAACAATGAGGTTATCTTTACAACCACAGCTTTAAAAACCAAGGATGATAGAAATGGTAGCAATTAAACTATAGTAGGTAGATGTTTCAAAAAGCAAAAAAAGATCCTGAAAAAGGTATCTAGAAATGAGGAAATGGTATCAGGGTTTCTATAAATGAAAATGAAATTATAGATTCTGAAAGGTTAAGATGAAATTGAAGAACACCAAAAAAAA
>VZRF01005185.1:191559-251988 GCA_013396875.1 Vireo altiloquus | reverse complement strand
AAAAAAAAAAAAAAAAAAGGAAGAGGAAACCCAAGTAGTTTCTCTATAGCTACAGGAAGCCCAGACGGTTACAGACTATTCATATCTAGATAGACAGGCTTTCCAGGCTTTCTTTAGGTTGTGAGCATTGCCTTGAAGAACACGTTTCTTCAGCATTTCTGATGGAGCTAGCCTAAATATTAGAGATCATTGTTTTGTACTTGGGAAGCATATTGAGCGATCAAAGTCCAGTTGTATAACTAATAAACACGATGTTGGTGATACTGGTTTTACTTGTAACCTCTTGTTTCAATTATGTAACTTGATCATTGATTTTAAACCCTATCATATAAGCTTCTCTTTCTTTTATATAAATCGTGTATTTCACAAACAGATGAGATCAGCAATATGGACACCCTAGCTTTCCATAAAGAGAGACACCTCAAGAAAGTTGTGATGTCACTTTCAGGGAGTTGTTTCATGACCAGAAAATCCTACAAAATTATTTAGGCCAAACTGCACACAGACAGGATGATGTTAATTCTGCTGATACGAAATGCTGCTATTATGATGTGCAAACAGAACAGGTCTACAAAAGGCTGCAAAGGCAGATCCCCAAAATCTAATACACCCTTTGCTCATTTGAGACCCACAGCAATTTTTCAATGACTGAAATTCTATTTATTGTGTTGCATTCACTTACTTTTTAGGAACTTTTTATATCCCTCTGTCACTTTGTTCTTTCCTTCTGCAATTACTCTGTATTCTGTGTGCCTTTACATTATCCTCCTTTATCATGAATTAAAGGTGGAAAAAAATCATAGAATAATTCAGCTTGTAAAATACCTTTAGGATCACTGAATCCAACCTACTTGTGGTATTTTTTTTCAGCTGCGGCAAAGCAGATGAATAATGAGTTAACATCTGCTGTTCCCTGCATTGGAAGGAAACTCTGCAAATGATTTGTCTTCCCATTCTAGGTTGGCCCATTATAACTCTTTGAGAGATAGGTCATTCAATACATTAAATATTTGAGGAGACAGGCAGAAGTGTTACAGGAACAACATAGCAGCTGATAGCACTGTTGCAAATGTTCTCCAAAGTAAAGCTGTAGTAAACAGAACTATGAGCTTCATATACTCAACTCTCAGCTCGCTCAGCTTTCTAGTTTTTTCACCAAATAAAAAGATTCTGTTTACTGTTGTTTGAATTCCAGAACAAATTGATTACCCTTAAAAAATGTTATGTCGGAATATAAACACAGCACATATGAAAGGGGTTTTCTTTCATTATTCTCACAAGTAATGTTTTGCTATAACATTTGCTTAGCAATGAAATAATACCTTTTGTTTCTGATCCACCACTTCAAAAACTGAGGTGGGAAGTAGAGCTCCTTGACTTCATTGCAAATTCGTTAGGCCTGAGAATGCAAAATATTTCCCTTTCGAGGGAGAGATATAAGGGTGTGAAAGCATGAGTCATATAATCTACTTCCAAATTATATTGCAGGACTGACTACTACTATTATTTCTGAAAGATTTCTGTCTATCAATTCTTGAGAGTTTCTAATCAAGTGAAAAATCCATTTTTGTATGTGGTAACAACTATCCTACTATCAACCTGAACACAAATATGTGATGATCAAATTAGCTTGATCATTATTCTTTTCCTGCCTCTGGGGACCCTTGACCACTGAGTTTATAACAACTTTCTGAATATTTGAAGAATTCAGCAGTAGTTATTTATTTAGAGCTATTGGGTCCTCTGCTTTTGCCATTCACTGAGCCAGTTCTATCATGACTAGCAGACATGGCTTTTTCTTATCAACTTGAATTTATTCCCCTCAAGGTGTTTACAAACTAAATGTTTTTCAGATTAGTTTGGAACATTTCGTGTTAGTAAAATGCAGCCTTACAGGCCTGTAATTCCCTATGGCCTCTCTTCCTTTCGAAGTTAGTAATTTATCTTTTCTCATCTTCACTCTTCTGTGACCCCCCCTTTTGTCCTGTAAAACCTGTCAGAGATAATTACTAATGGCCCAGTCATTATTTCAGTTAAATGTTTTTGTACTGTCACAAGAATATCAGAAAGCCCTGCCTGTGTAAGTAACTTATACAACGCTTAACTTGACAGTTCTTTATTTTGCTTGGTTACACTTGTAACAAAAACCTTACTGTGTGAGACAGTAAGAATAAATTTGCATCTCCAGTGGTAATGAATGCACTACAGAACAGTCCATTGGAAATCCAGTAGCCTGATTTATACTCTGCCATCTGTGTACACTATTTGATCCTAGGGTTTTTGGATAGCTCTGATAAGGTAGTGATTCATGATGATATACTACTTATTCACTTAACAGCATGATAACTAATCTTGACACTGCAAGTGCTATCAAAGATGACTGGTTTGGTTTTGGGTTCTGCTTGTGTGTCTTTTTTTTCACCCCTCCAGTATGTGATACAGAAAACATTAGGCATACCAAAGCCCTAAGTCTTTCCATATTCTGCTTATGTAGGGAAGCTGGGGGAAAAGAAAGATACAAACTTTGTACCAGACAGTCAGTAATTACTTAAAACTATGGAGAATATCTGACTGCAAGTAATATTACTTTCAACTGTGAGAAACTCTCACATTAAAAGGAAGCAAAGCCTTGACATTTTCCCAGTCACTTATATTTTGAATTATGATGTGTTTGCATAAGGATGGTTAAATGAATATATGTATGCCTTCTTGCTTATATGATTCTTAAGACTTCTTAATTTTTACTCATTTAGAATAAAATGTTTAAAAGATTTTATTTCAGGCTTGCTTTCTGTTTTTTTTTTCATTGTTTCCTAATTGCTGCTATAGTATCATCATCACAGAAAACAAACAGTATGTTTTAGGTTCTTTCAGAGGATCTCTATACCAGCCTACTGATTTTTCTTTGGTGCTGAATCTTTAAGGACATGTTTCATCTTCAGTGTTTTCCAGTAAATATTTCGAGATTTCCAGCATAGCTATTAGAATGTTTTGTTCACATGCATTGCTAATGTTTATACTATTGTCTTTCAAGGCTCTTCAAAGAAACCCAAAGTGGCCTTGGGCTGTATTACAATGAAATAATGGTAAGACTGAGAAAGAACTGTATGCAGGGAGAATATTAAAACAACATCATAACTTTGACCAAATCCCTTTAGGGCAGCATGCCTTAATTCATAACTATTGAGCAAGCACAGATGCAGCAAAGCAGATTGTTAGAGACAAGAAAATTTGGAAACTGAAGTTCACAAAGCTTTGCATATATGGATGACAGGCTATAAAAGCTAAGCCAATTTAATGTCTCATTGCAACAGTATCTTTCTACCTTGCTGAGAAGCAGAACAGACTGTAATAAAGGAAGCAAGGCTACAGAGAGAGCAGCCCTGTACTGACTGTAATGCAAAGAACAAGAATCTTTGTAAGAATCCAAGCCTCCGACTCTCTCTGCTCCTTACATGCTAGATGATCTGGAAGGAACAGAATGAATAACTGATGAGGAAAGGTTAATAACAGGTTTCAAAACCCCATCAAGTCAAAAATCGTAAGTTCAGCAAAGTAGACATGAAAAACAGAGATAAAGCCAAGCATATTTAGAAACTGGTGTGATAGTAGTGCATTATTGAAGATGATTCAGACAAGAAAATACTAACTATATTGCTCTCTGAAATATATATGTTCCCTCTAGGGTTTTTTTATCATTCAAAGGACTATATATGTACAGGAACAAACCATGTCTGTAGACATTTGCAGTCAAAGAAGATGATGATTCCTTGATATTAATGTATTAATGCATGCTAGGTAACATAATGTTCCGTGATCACGTAATGAAAGAGTATTTAGAAGAGGCACATGGAAAAGGGCACACAATACAACAAGCTGCTGGAACTTTAAATGAGGAGAAAATTCTCTGCTGGCAGAAGTTGGCTCTATGCCTGGTACCTCAAAGAAGCTGAATCAATTTGTAGAGAACCTGATCTTGAGTAACACAATTTTAATTCTGCTAAACAGTCTATGGGGCTTAACAGCCTTCTACATATTTTATTCATAAATGAAAAATATAAGGAACATTGAATAAACAGAGCAAATTATGTCAGTACAGTCAAAATATTACAGAAATATCCAGAACAAAATTTAAAGGTACGACATCATCAATTTTAATACGATCAATATACACAAAGATTTACCACTCATAACATCACAGTTCCTTAGTCTTAGATGACATCTGCTGTTCTGAATTTCATGGTAGAGGGTACTGACACTTTTGACACTTACTTAAACATCGTTTTCAGTTTTAGGAAACTGAATAAAAAGCTCTTTCTAGAGACACATACTTTTTTTACAAGTTTTCCATTATGGAGTGAAAAAAAGGGAGAACGTGTTCTGTTGCTAAATTCTGAATTGTGAAGAATCATGCCTTCTCCTGCCTTGAAATTAAACCAGTCTTCCTCTATGTCTTCTCAGGCTTCTGAGTAGCTCTTATGAAAATATGGTTATACTGGGTGCCAACCCCAAAGAAGCCCAGGACACTGAAGACCAGCTGGACACTAATGGATTCATCTTCTGCTCAGAAGAGTATCTCACTCTTTCTCTCTCTGCTTCCCACCCTCTTCTTTCTGTGTACACTTAATGTTATAAAATAAACAAGAAAATAAAGTTGGTGTGGTTGAACTGACATTTACTCTTGTTTGCACCTTAATTTGGGCAGAGGAATTTAACATTGAATCATAACAGAAGGAAAGGCTGATAATCCATATCGCCTTCTACAGGAAGAACTCAAACATAACCCCCAAAGAGATCATATGGGAATCAAAACAGGACGTCAAAAGGAGCAGAGTGCAAGAGTCACCCTTTCTATTCTTTTTTTCACTTGGAAGATGGATTTCAATATACTAATTTTCATCCACTTGCTTCCAATTGTTTGTTTCCTACTTTGCAAGGTAAACAAAATTCCCCGATGATACAATCTTTTATTTGACATTCAGAATGTAATCTGTCTCTCTTTTACCATTTCCAGTCTTTTCTTTTTTTTTCAGCTGATTGGAATGTTTGACCAGTCTTCATTTATTTTTCACAGATAAACAACAAAATGTAGTTCTGCAAGGCAAAATTTCTATTATATTATCTTCTACTTGTGCAAATTAATTCACAGGAAAATATCCAAACTATTACTCCAAATTGTACCAGCACTATAACTCCATCACCATTTTCTTTTATGGTTCTTTTAAAATAAGTAAAGAAAGAACACCAACTGAAATATTTTTCCATAACTCTCTTTACCAGGAGCCCCAAATATCCCAATTACTTGTTTATGAAGAAAATTAAACGAGATCTTATATAAGCAGAATAAATTCCAAAAAACTGACCTAGCTGTTATATTTCAGAAGAAAAATAAAAAGTGATTTTTGGAATCCCTTTTTATACGCCTTGGAAATCATCAGCTGAATGTTCAGCTTTTGGCAAAGCAGCCAATGACATGTTGTACACCAGCATGGTAGATACTGAGAAAACCACAAAAATTTTACTTCTGTTGCCACATAAAAAACCAAACCCACATATGAACACTGCACGTGGCTCTGGTGTTCCATTTCTTGAAGTCTACTGGCATTAGAAAAGGCGATCAAAGGCATGGGGCAGCTGCTGTACAAGACTAATATGGTTGGTGCTCCTTTGTTTGGAGAGGAAATGCTGACCAATATTTATAAAATCATGATGACAAGAGGCATTTTATGCACAGCTGGTGCTTGCGTACAAGATCTAGTGTGCCCTTGATAAAAGTAGAAGGGGATCAGATGAACAGAGATAAAAGAAGATATTTCTTCACCACAGCAGGTGGTAGAATTTATAGACACAAAGACACATGCACACAGACACTATCAGCAGGTTAACACATGAATTAGATTATTGGACAAAAGACATACCAGAATAATTAGTGCGACAGTCCCTCAAATATCCCTAACACAACAGTTGTCAATGCTGGCAGAACATGAGGGCAAGAGAATCCCTGTGTTTCTTCTGGACACAGAATACTGTGCTAGATGGATGAGTGGTCTGCCTAAGTAGGGCATTCTGACACATGCAATGTTGAACAAAAGAAAAATACAAGCATTTTTCAGTTTCCAGAACAGTTTCTTAAAATAAAACAAATGGCTCAGCCCTTTCAGAATATTACATTTTTTGGTCTTAGAACAGACAAAGAAATAGACCAGAAACCAAAATTTTTTGTGCAAGTTGTAGCAATGCCATTGAATTAATGAAAAAACTTTAGATTTCCTTCAATGAGCTACAGACTAAAAAATAAATGGGAAGACACAGTTTCAGTCTGATTTTCTATACCACCTAAGTTTTGCCATGGCCAGACCTATCCGGGAACCGACTGTAGTTTGGAGAGATATTTCTATCTGGTGGAAACACCATTGACAGGAATTTGTCTTAAATTCTAGCCAAAACTAGGCACTTTTCTACCATCTTGAATTCAGGATTCATAGCAATGAACCCTCTACAAAAAATAGTCTTTGAAAGAATAATTCCATGTTGGAAGCGCAGCACTTTAAAAATATATCTGAAAGCAGAATATTCATTTTCCCTCATCTGGAAAGCTGGAGAAACTTATTCAGATTCTTTTACAGCCTTAGCGTGAAGAGTTTTAGAAGATACTTTATACATGATACTTTCTTTCTAGGATTTTTTTTTAAGATATTAGCAGAGTTTGTAGGTGACAAGGTGTTTGTAGCAGGGGTGATGCAAGAGTGGCCTCTGTGAGAAGATAAGCCATAATATATTATTTTATCTGTTTTATAGACATGTCTGGAAACGCTCCTCAGCACAGCAAGAACATCCGGGTTAGGAAGTGGCTGGTTGCTTTAAATTTCAGCTAGGACTTGAACAAAGAGTAAACAGCACAAGGATTCTGGAAGAACATATTCATAAACACAAAAATAAAATACCTTTGTATCTCCAAGGTGATTGATTGAAACCAACAAAATTCCATGAGCATGGAATTCCACAGATGTACTAAACTCTGTTTCAGAGCAGACTGGAAAACTGTCTTGAATAAATTATAGTCCCTTGTAGCAAATAATTTCTATTACTTGTATGTAAAGTTATACATATGCACATACAAGCTCTCATATTAACACCCTAAGATAGAAAGTTCTTTACAATCTTCTGATTAAAAAGTGAATTTGGTCACGTTTTTCCTAGGAAAAAGGGAATCATGTATAGAGCAAAAGTAGATTTCTAAACAAACTGAAGGATTACAGGGAATATGAAATGTCATAACCATTTAAAATTTAGACAAGCATTTGTCAGTACCAACTGATATTATATGTGAATAGTCCTATGCATCTCTGTAACAACAAGGCAGACACTATGGTTAATAATCTCTTTGTTCTTTCCAGTTGTGATGGCTTTTTACAAAAGACTATTATGAATCTTTTTTACATGGTTAAAAGAATTTAAAAAACTTCCCATAGCTTCAATTAGAAAGGAACTAAAAAAAACAGTGGTTGTAGTATGTTTGTGCAAAGACTAGTTTGTCTTCATTCAGAGAAACTCCTTCTATTCACAAAAAAATGCTGACACTACATCGCAAGTCTCGCAATTCTACAGAAACCATTTGTCAGTATAAGATCATTTATAAGTCAATTAACCTGAATTTCAAGATCACTCAGCTGGTTTAGTTGAATCAGGTGAAAAAGTACTGCATTATATTCTTTGTAAATGAGGATGATATATCTCCATAAAATGTAGAGATGATCTTACCTTACTGTAAAACATCCAAAGATCATAAAGCATTGACTGCTCTATCAGAGCAGTGATTAATTGCACCTGGATTTTTAAGGGGATTCTACCTTCTATTGAATTAAGTGCTATTAGGGCTTATTCAAAATTAGTTTTAGGATATTCATTTAGTAATTCTAAAGTGAATATGTTCAGATTGCTATGGTTGGGAATTAAACTTCTGAAAATTAAAATAAATTGCTACTATTAAGAAACTTTACTGGAAAAGTATTGAGAGAGAGGTTTTGTACAAACTTTGACTCCATAGACCAGGAAATGTTGCCTTGCAGATTTTTACTATTGCACATATTTTGCCTTATCGTAGCAGAAAATATACTATAATAGATTTGTGGTATTTCAGCAAGTTATACCTCTCTTGCTGAGGCAAATATTCCTGATATTCTGGAGCCTTATTTCTTACTACTCTAGTAAGAAATATGAGATAGCCAAATATTTGGCAAACTGGAGGTTAGGAATCTGCTCTTTATTTCTCACTAAATGGTCTTGTCAGAGTGTGTATATTGTGCATTTGGTTGCTGCAATTGAAGAGAACTTCAACTGAGATTCAAGTTCAACTCTAAATACTTGAATGGAAATATTAATTTAAAATTTCATTAAATAAATCAATAGGAAAGATTAATTCACTTTGTCATTTAATCTGCTTCAGTAAATGGAAACTGTTTCTCTTCTGTATTACCCAAAAGTGTCAGAGAAAGTAGTGAAAATGAGCTGATCATGGAGCATTCAACATTCCACTGTTTAAACAATCTACCAGGTACAAAATAATGCAGCCATTTGCCAAACACATTCATATATCCAGATCAGAGCTACTACTGCAATTCTGCTTAAATTTGTATTTCGTTAAATTATGCCACCAAGTGGCTCCAGACCACACAGTATTTCTGCAATACATCCAAACTTGCTAGTCTTTCTGGTTCACAGATTTCAGATTATGTATTTATAGTACATATGTGCCAAAGCCTTTCAGCATTCCTGTATGCATATTTCAACCCTCCTCCCTCCCACTGCTCCTAAATCGGCACAAAGCTTTGTGCATCCCCAGTGATGGGCATCCATGGCAAAAAACACATTCTAGAAATTGCACTTTGCACTTGCTATTGCAACACACAGAGGAAAAGAGATGAATATGTCCTCAGAGCCTCCCAGAGGAGTCTGCCTTCATCACTTTACCTGCACCGATTAACCTTGCAGAGACCTTGCAGTGTTTCTCATGGTCACCATTTCAGGAATATCCTTAGAGAGTGTTGCTCCATTAGAAGAAAAGCTGTGCTCTTTTTGGAGAACACATCATCACCCACGTACACCAGATTTGCAAATTTATGTTTGCAAAATGATGACTTATGATAACAACTTAGAAAACTTTTCCTACCAGATGAGCAAGTCAGCTCATTGCAAAATCAAAGAAACAGATATAAAAAATGGGCAAAGGGAAAGTCCAGGATCAAAACTGAATCTTAATGTAACCAGATAGATGTAACCTAAGTCACACAACATTTTTTATGATTTTATCTGAAATAATATTTTTATAATTATATTAAGATCACTGATAGAAAAATAAAATAATTTATGATGCATAAAAATTTCATAAATTTGTTGGAAGCACAAGTCAGCAATTAAGGATTTGGAGAAAGGACCAAAGATCAAGAAAATATTCCAAGATACTATTGTATTTTCATTCAATGATGAACAGTGAATTTTTCTCCAGGATACTATTTGATTTAAAACAAAAAGAAAAAAAAAAAAAAAAAGAAAAAAGCAGAAAAAGAACAGCCTTATAACTACTACACAATATTTGAGTGTGAAATGAAAATAAAATATGTAAGACTAACCAGACTGAGGTTAAAAGGGCTCTCTCTGACTTTTAGGTTTTTTATTCAGGGATTTCTTCAATACTGACAACATATTCCCTTGGAATGCTTCACTCTATCTATGAAGAAATCCTTTGAGAAAAGTTTTCCCTCCTCGTCCTTTATTTACATTCTGAAATCTAACATCTTACCTTATCATTAACCTTTTTTATCGTCCCATATCTTTCTGGACTATTTTTGTCAGTCCTGATATCCTAGAGCTGGTTAAAGTGTTGGTGAGGAGGCTGCCTTCTCTAAGAAGGATTGAGCTGATTTCCTTTTGTTCTTGCTTCCTTTCTCCAGCATTCTAACCAACAGAAACCATGTTCTTTTGAAGGCTGTCAGCTGCACCAAGGCCAAGGGCCAAGTTTTGGGTATGATTGTAGGCTGTCTTAGCAGTGCATTCCCCCTTTATCCATTTATTTTCGGGATAATTTGTGCAATGCTTGTATTTTCTGTTCCAGACATCAAATAGTAATTTAGACAAATGTATATTACATAATTGGATCTCTGAGCCTCCCACCTGCTTTGCTATCCCATTGGATTGGATAACAGGAACAAGTTCTTCACTGGGAGGATGGTCAAGCACTGGAAAAGCTTCCCAGATCGTCATTGCCCCACTCCTGGAGTATTTGGACAACACTAGAAACAAGAGTTGAACTCAATGATTCTGCTAGGGCTCTTCCAACTCAGGATTCTAGAACCACAGATGTATACAAGAAAAAGGCAACTCCTCCATCCTTTCAGGTGAATCAGATACAAAACAGCTATAATGAAATAATTTGTATGATTTGAGCTCTGAGTGGAAACTGTGTCAGCTGATACTGTCAACATCAGAGTGTACTGGCTTAAATCACTTTAAAGGGCTCCATTTTGGCTCTTCACCCCTGCATATTAAATTGATTTCTGGTGGATACTTTTGGACAAGCATCTGTGTTACAAGGCTGTATGAAGAGCAAAGTCTAAAATGTTCTTAAAATGCTCCAGAGAACACTTTGTTTACCCTCCAGCAGCTGAAACTTCAAGTTGGAAAAAAGAGATGATTACTTGTTTATCAGATCATTAATACCTTGTGATCAGCACATCCTTCACAGCACATCCTTCTAAATCAAAAAAGCCCAGAAACTTATGTTTAATTCCAACTATATTTCTTAGACTGCTTCCTCAGTCTCAGTTCATCATTCATGNTTTTTTTTTTTTTTAATAATAGGAAAATAGTCTCTATCAGCTTTTTGGAAGGAAATTATCACTGGCATTAATACTTTCTTCTTGTTTGAGCAGAAGGACTCAAATGTCGACTAAAGAATGTTCACTGGGATTTTATATTATCTCTTCTAGCTCTCATATTGCTTTCAGAAAATATTATCTCTATAATTTAAGCCTGACAGTTTAAATAGTTTCTCTCTGGTCCAGGGTTCCCATGTATCTTAAGTGAAATATACAGATACTGATCCTTTTCCAAGCATATATATGCATTTTCACCATTGATTTTTACTTTAATCAATTCTCATTTCCCCATAGATGTAAGCACAAATATTTAATTTTTCCACCAGATACAGGTTTTTTGACATGGCATCTTATTTTCTCTTAGCATTTTAGGATGCCAGGAAGGTTTAAAATTATATTTCATATTATACTTCCTTTTTGTCTTACTTCTAAAAAATTTATTCTGTTCAGTTATTACTCCTTCACACTGAACAGAAGCTGGATCAGTTGTACAATGTCATTAAAATGTCATTATCTTTTTGTTGTGGAAGTTGAACTATTTTATCTATAAATGTGTACACACGTATATGTTTAACATATTACCACATAGTTGTTAAAGCTAATAAGTTCCATGGCAAAATTCTTCAAAATAAGAAAATTTGCTACAGCAAAAAGAGCACAATAAATTTTGAATATAAATACTCTCTTTCAGAAGTACTAAAGAAATATTAAACTTGAGACCCTTACCAAATGACCTGCCAGAAATCCCTGGTCTCTTAGTTCAATATTCAGTGAGTCTTCCTTCTCCCTGTAACACTGTTCAATTCACTTGTCCTTGTCAAACAAGAAGCTGGTTACCACAGTGTTTCATACTGAATGAGGAACTTGCTTGTAATATGAAAATTAGATGCACATAAAATACATATATATAATGGCTAAGCATGCAGTGCCCACTGAAACAATATAACAACTATTGCAAAAAAACTCTTCCCAAAAACCACAAAAAAACAGCCTAATTATGACATTTGGATGCCCCAACTTGGAAAGTAGTGCTTTAAGTTTTCTGTAGTCATATTATTCTCAATTTTATTCCTTATGGAGCCCTCAGTATCTATTTTATAAAAAGGACCTGGTTTATAAGGGAATGTTAAAATATGTTGTACAACTCTCTCTAAAAGCTCATAGAGCTTAGCAAAGTCATATACACCTCTCAGTTACTGCTGAGTTTTCCTTCTGTTTCTAGCTGAGGGAGGAGGAGGAAGCCTCTTACTCTTTATCCAAGTAATCATCAGTGACACAGACAAGTAAAACAATGGAGATTTACAGCAGAAAAACTCAGGTGATTCATTCAGAAGCTTTTCTCAGCCGTCTGTGTGCTAATGAGGAATATTTCTTATGACCTGGGTGACAGCTAAAATGTTCATCATAGTACCTGCTGAAAGAATAGCTCTTGAGAAGCACTCGGCACGTTTTGCTCATCCCTTTATTGAGATAGATCTCACTATCCACTGTCCAATTCAATGACTCCGGTTCCTTACAATTGTATTACTCCACCTTTTATCAACCTTTATGAATTCCTAAAACCTCCGATCACATTAAGTGTATAATTTCTTGAACAACACAAGTTGACCTTCAAAAGAGTTACAGCCTCAGTTTTGGATAAAAGAATAGATTAGGTTACATGAAAATCTTCAGAACTGCTCCCCATATTTACTAACAAAAATTTGAATTCAGAAACTGCTAACCTTTCAGGTACATTTTAAAAGAAGGCATGAAATAAGCACAAGCAGTTTGCCTTGTGAGCAAAAGAAAAACAGATGAGAGAAAGTTACACAAAAATTGTACCTGGATCCTATTGAGAACTGAAGCGAGTTGGTAATAACTTAAATGATCAATACTAACATTCCCATAACAATAGGAGTGAAGGATAAAACAAAAACCCCCTGTTGATAGAGCAAAGGGTATTGTGAAGACTGTAGAACCATACCAATACTGAGAGGATCTAGGAAGGCACAGCTGGACTAATCATCTCTGGAATCCAGACAGGGAGACCATGCCCAGGCAATGCCAATAACCTTGCACAATTTGCAGTTACAAAGTTATGTAGTCCAGTGAAAAAAAATAACAACAAACTGAAACCAAACATGACCAGGCAGGAATTTCAGACCAGTGCTACTACCATTACCTGGCAAGTTCAACTCTGCTGTCACTGGAACTTGGATTAAAATCAGCCCCAAGTTCTGTAAGGGAAATAGAGTTCAACAGCCTTCACTGCAACACTGGCATAGATCCTGTTGCAGGCAAACTGCTCATCACAGATGACTTCAATGTGCTGCTTTGGCAGCTGACATCTGGTATATAGCAATTGATCACAACAAAGCTGGCAAGCTAAACAACAGTGAACTTATGTTGTTCAATAATTTGCTGGATTGTAAGAAAAGGCTTGTACTCATCACCAATCTGACAAGTCATGTTGGGAACATCAATATTTATAAGCAGGTGGATTTCACTGTGAGTGACTTTGTGTCTCAGATCAAGACATGGCACCATATAGTAAAATCTACAGTATAATTACCTAAAATTCTAGTCTTGACATGACTGTCAACATGCATTGTTGCTCTCACAAAAATCTTGCCAAATTTAATTTGCATAACTATGGAGAAGCCTTACCAATGGGAAAACATTTTTACATAGGGAATCCATGTTAGATTTTTTTTTCTTTTCTTTCTGTTTTGTTGCTATTTTTTTTTTACGAGCACACCTCTCCACAGAGCAGAACATGTTGTTTATAAAGATGCATGACATACTTTCCCAGAGAGATCAAACCGACTGGAAAAAGGGAAGTGTAATGGATTTACAATGATGAATTCTGAAGCTACACAGTGTTGACTTCAAAAGCAGCTATTTTCAAGACAGCATGCAAAATTGATATAAAATATAACAACGTCAGTGTAATAATCACACACCCCCTCTATAAAAAGAAACAATGTCATCAATAATGCTATCCCTGATGACACATCACCAACGCAGGAGCTGCAGAAGCATGTGTTGGAAATCATAGTTGATCCATATGAAAAAAAAACCCAGTGTATTTTTTTTTTTTTCCCAAGGCAATCTGTGTTCTGGAGAGTAATCTCTCTCCCTCACCTGTCAAGCTCACTGCCTTATAAACCGTTTTATTCATATGGGTCAATAATATTTATATATATATGTGTGTGTGTGTGTGCGTGTTGGTTGCTTTACATACTGTTACATGATTTGTTGTGTCTGAAACTTTCAGCAACTGGGTCAGCTCATTCTCAGTAATCCAACTGGTTTGTTCATCAAAGCTTATTTTTTCCATGCTATAAAAATGCCATCCAGAAAATTTCTGGTTTACTATGTGAAAGAAGAATGCGTCAAATTAAAAGATTTTCATGGCAGGTTTAGTTTTAATTGATTCAGTTGTTTTCTAGGCTTCATCAGTCAGCTCAGTTTACTAAATTCATGTTATTATTATCACAGATTTAGCCATAAAGAAAGTGGTAAAAAATCTGTTTCTATTAACTAAAGAATAATATGCATGCAAAGTCATTTAAGCTATCTCAAAATCTAAATTTAAAATATCTTTACTATGCAGTTATTCAATATATCTGAAAGAGCTGAAGAAGTAAAATTTATTTATCAGTCACTACCTGAAAACAATATTAGGGTTGTCATCTCCCATTTTAAAAGAGTATTTTTATAATTTCGGAGAAAATGTCATATGGTATCACTTATAAGGTGATAAATTAGAATCTTTCAAAAAATGTATTATGTTTTAGTCTTTTACTCTATCCCCAGAACATATTTTTAAAGTGAAAGCGTTGCTAAGGATTTAAGGATGAAATGACAGTGTGTTAAGTAACAGATTTAAACATAGACAAGTAGTCTCAGTTTCCTGAGTAAAAGTGAATGCCATAGCCATCTGGTTAGAAAAGCCTAAACTTTCATGGTCTGTTAGACCAGCCTTTATTCAGATTCATAATTCTTGTGGAAGAAACCCATTGTATAGAGAGTCACCAAGAAGATCTTTTGCAAATTAATATTAAAATATTATTTTCTTGATATTCATTACTCTTGTGCACCAGCACTTTTCATCAAAAAAAAAAAAGGATCCCAAGAATTAATACAGGGCTATCATGTAGGTAAAAAGATTGGGGCAAAAATGTTCTGTTTTTACTATAATAGTTTTGAAAAGACAGTATCATGCAGAAGTAATTGGTACTTGATTAAAAACCAAATAGTTAATTTTCTCTGTGTGTAAGTTAAGACAAGAATTTAAACTAGTGCATCTTCTACAGAAAAGAGAGAAAAATCTGAAGAGAAGTTTGACATTAACTCAAGATAGGATTTTCCACTTGAAACACTTAGTGAAAGTAATGAAAAAGCCAGAAACCCCAGTTTGTTCAACAGGTGACATTGATTGCAAAATCTTTTTTTCCAATTTCTGAAATCTGTAAGTAAAAGTCTGTAGTCCAGCCATATTCTTGTTTTAATTAACTGATGGAATATGAAACAACTCCTCAGCTTCCAAAAGGTGGATCATACCCACACATATTTTCCAGTCAGCTCACTGCAGGACATTCAAAATCAACTTCAATTGGTCAAGAAAGATAGATTAATTTTTCAAGACTTCAGTATAGTCTTTAACTATCCTTTTAGTCTGAGGAAGAAACTGAGTATTTAATACTACTTTAGAGACACTGCTTCCAGTAGACTCCTTATTGCTAAAGCATCTTGAGTGATATACTCACAGTTAAACAGTAATCAAATCACATAACTGTTGGGACAGTAAATTACTGTCAGAAGAGTTGGTAACACTGTATGTCACAATCTTCCTGTATGACTTCTCAGTGCAAATTAACTGCAAATGCAAGGAAGTTGAGACAAATTATTTTTAAACTATCAATCAAAGGGAGGATTGGAAAACAGTTTAATAAAAAACCTGTATAAATCTCCTAGATTTATCATCCTGATACTGTTACTGTTGAATAAAAAAATAAATATGATTATTTTTGCCAATCCTACAAAAAATAATTGTTTGAAAATGATACGAGATTTATTGAGCTTGCAAGAACAGTATTCTCTAAATGTAAAGAGGAATTGAGTAACAATGTCCCAATTGTAACCAGACTAAGAAAGTAACAACAGATGCAAAAAGGAACAAGGTTTCATACAATTTATGACAGAGTCTGAATACTGTTCTATTGGTCTATATTAGACTATTAGTTTAAATGAATAGAGTTGGATGAATCAATCAGCTAATCATAAAATGTGCCATATATTTTTGGTTTCCTTCCTCTCACGTGAGCAGGTAGAATCACAAGTCAGACTTGCTTAGTTCTCTTTCAAGCACTACAAATTTTCCACTCAATCCATTAAAAAGCTCTCTTAAAGGGCCATGTTAAAGTTGTGTATTTGATATTGGAATTTTCTGTACAGTATATGTTGCTCTGAGCATTCATTTAGTCATTCAAATTTGAGAAAATGTGATGAAAGACTGTGTTGTATTGAGAAGTCTTGCACTCCAACACAGCCAGCCTTAGCTGGTTTAAAGAGGAGTGTTCACACATTTTCAGGATGAACTACATAGAAATTGTGGAGGAGATGTGAACCAGTATATCAGCCTTTATAAATCTGTGGTTCCTTCTGCAGATCCTCATTGCTCAGAAGTCCACCACAACTCTGGTTGAGGTGCACATATGCAGCTTTAAAACAAGCTAAGTCCCATTGAGAGCCAGATGTGATCCAGACCTTTACCTGAATCCCTGAGGTTACTGTCATTGCCTTTTGTCTTCAAAAAGAGATGCTGTCATTTTGTCTTGTTCAATTATCTCAGAAGTAAACCGACTCATTCAGAAAATAGAGCACATGCTATCTTGGTCAGTGAGTATTTGAAGTCTTGGACTATTCCTTGCCAAGGAATTCACTAACTGGCAGATCAGAGGTTAGAACTAGTGTACAGTCTTTATGTCCAATTTGGCTCATTGTATAACAAAGGATTCTCTTAAACTGCTGTTGGAAAAAGGGTATGGAAAAGGTAGCTCAGGATAGGGAAATCTTAAATTCAAGATTTTTATCTAGAGGCAGTTTGATGTGAACCACCCAGAGGCTGGGCGAATGTTCTAGCCTCTAGATTTATAAACAGTCAAGTAATGCACATCATCTCCTTCTTCTCCTAAGGAGGAATTGCATAGTGTGTGAGTTATCACATCTGGCAAAGGTTATTACTGACATGAATACTTAGGCATAGACTGGACATAGATTCAGACCTAACTAAGATGGTCAAACCTCCAAATATGGTAGAAATGCAGACATGTCTCGTGTTAAGAAACTCTGCAATGCTAGTTCATGGCATTTCCTTCCTTGAACAACTTCATGTCTTCATGCATAAATTAAGAAAAACTGGGCTGTTGGGTTTTAGGATCTTTCCCAGGAACCAGGCATCAAAAATGTCAACAACAATTTAACTTATATGTGTGAGCAAGCCTCTCTGGAATACACAGTTAATAATCAGTTCACACTGGGCTTATTTAAAGGGTCCAAACTTTTCTATTGCCAAGAANAAAAAACTAAAAAGAAACCCAAAAAAACCCCATGAAAACACAAACCCAAACCAAAACAAACAAAAAAAAAAAAAACCAAAAAAAAAAAAAACCAAAAAAAAAAAAAACCAAAAAAAAAAAAAACCAAAAAAAAAAAAAACCAAAAAAAAAAAAAACCAAAAAAAAAAAAAACCAAAAAAAAAAAAAACCAAAAAAAAAAAAAACCAAAAAAAAAAAAAACCAAAAAAAAAAAAAACCAAAAAAAAAAAAAACCAAAAAAAAAAAAAACCAAAAAAAAAAAAAACCAAAAAAAAAAAAAACCAAAAAAAAAAAAAACCAAAAAAAAAAAAAACCAAAAAAAAAAAAAACCAAAAAAAAAAAAAACCAAAAAAAAAAAAAACCAAAAAAAAAAAAAACCAAAAAAAAAAAAAACCAAAAAAAAAAAAAACCAAAAAAAAAAAAAACCAAAAAAAAAAAAAACCAAAAAAAAAAAAAACCAAAAAAAAAAAAAACCAAAAAAAAAAAAAACCAAAAAAAAAAAAAACCAAAAAAAAAAAAAACCAAAAAAAAAAAAAACCAAAAAAAAAAAAAACCAAAAAAAAAAAAAACCAAAAAAAAAAAAAACCAAAAAAAAAAAAAACCAAAAAAAAAAAAAACCAAAAAAAAAAAAAACCCTAGAAAATAGGTTTCTCCTAAAGATTCCCTGACATTCCTGGCATTTAATTTAGTTAAATTTGTGCATCTGTTATAAGGGAAGGAACAGTATTGACTTCAGTGTACTGAACTTAATTATAATTCAGGGAAAATAGATTTCTTAGCCATAATTGAAGGAAAATTAAGAATATGAAAACCTCAAACCAATTTTGACTAAATTAAAAAGTGGCAATTTAGGCAATAAATTTATATCTTCAGATTGCCTTATCTTTTAAAACAAGCAAAAAAAGTCTCAGGCCCTAAATGCTTTTCATTTTTTTTAGTGCCACCTCAGAAAAATGTATCAATTTGGTGGCTCTTTTAGCATATAACTAATTTGGTGCAGTAGCTAATTTAGCTGGGAAAGAGAAACCAAAAATATAATCCACATCCTTCTCATCCCTCTATTTTTGTATAACCAAAATTCAAAACTATGCAAAACACAAGTAAAATAAACCAACAACAAATTATTAAGATTTCCTTTTTTCTAGTATTACCTGATCAAACAATCTTGAGTGTAGGTATAATTTCAATTCAAAGCAGTGTCAAAAGTGTATACATACACTCTTGTCCATCTAATGGAAACTTAGGAAGTCTGTTAGCTCAAGAGTCGTTTTTAAACTTGGCAAAGTTAGAGAATCAGGCATGTTTTCATGTTCTATTCACCAGAAGAGCAGAAAGGGGGCTGATTTTCTGGAAGCTCACCATGTAAAACCATGATCTGAAAAGTCTGTATCTGTAACANTACCTGTCAGAGAAAATCTGGACATATTCATATATAGTGAAAACCCATCATTCAGAATTTTCAAATTAGAAAACTCACTCAAAAAAAAAAAAAAAAACCCTAGAAAATAGGTTTCTCCTAAAGATTCCCTGACATTCCTGGCATTTAATTTAGTTAAATTTGTGCATCTGTTATAAGGGAAGGAACAGTATTGACTTCAGTGTACTGAACTTAATTATAATTCAGGGAAAATAGATTTCTTAGCCATAATTGAAGGAAAATTAAGAATATGAAAACCTCAAACCAATTTTGACTAAATTAAAAAGTGGCAATTTAGGCAATAAATTTATATCTTCAGCTTGCCTTATCTTTTAAAACAAGCAAAAAAAGTCTCAGGACCTAAATGCTTTTCATTTTTTTTAGCGCCACCTCAGAAAAATGTATCAATTTGGTAGCTCTTTTAGCATATAACTAATTTGGTGCAGTAGCTAATTTAGCTGGGAAAGAGAAAATTATAATATAATCCACATCCTTCTCATCCCTCTATTTTTGTATAACCAAAATTCAAAACTATGCAAAACACAAGTAAAATAAACCAACAACAAATTATTAAGATTTCCTTTTTTCTAGTATTACCTGATCAAACAATCTTGAGTGTAGGTATAATTTCAATTCAAAGCAGTGTCAAAAGTGTATACATACACACTTGTCCATCTAATGGAAACTCAGGAAGAGTTTAATGAGTTAGCTCAAGAGCCGTTTTTAAACTTGGCAAAGTTAGAGAATCAGGCATGTTTTCATGCTCCATTCACCAGAAGAGCAGAAAGGGGGCTGATTTTCTGGAAGCTCACCATGTAAAACCATGATCTGAAAAGTCTGTATCCGTAACACCATCTTATAAGCTAATTTCATAAACATCTAAGAAATCTTCGCTAAAATGATGAAATTTAAAATTTTAAGTCGAAATAATATTTAAAATAAGAAGTTTAAAGCCACTTGAACAGTCAAAGATATTTATTGGAATTAATAGGAAAACAGAGGAAAACTATTTGCCTACTAACAACATAAAGTATTCATTTGTGTAATAAGAGCCACCAATTTCAAAATTTATTCACTTGTTTCTACAAAAGATAATGAAGAATTTAATGGAAAATGCCCTTTTCTGTTCTAATAATTCTGAATTTTAGAATACTAAAGATATCAGAGAAAGAACTGTTATTCTAGAAATATTGTACTATTAGCTGTAACATACAAAATACTAATATTAATTGAGTAAGAATATGGTACAGCAAAAGAAACAGCTGAAAAATGTTCCCAGCCCCTTTTGCCAAAATGCATTTCCAGCTATTTAGCAAATAAAGAATAACAGCTAATTAAAATGAAGACAGCTAAATGTAACACATCTCAAGCGGTAGTGTTTCAAGAATCTGCCTAAAAGCAAGGGAGAAACACAATATTTCTTTTCCTCCTTGTTTCTTCTGTCTCCACATACAAAAGTGCCCAAGCTCACTGCAGTTTCTGATCACAGCCTAGGTCTTTAGCCCAATCCCTTGAGTGTTTTCTGAAGTCTGTGTGATTTTTGCCACGTAGGTGATGTGCTGAGGATTTAAATTATGATGTGCACACTGCCAACATGAACCAGGCATTTTTCTCCAAGGTGAGAGCTACTCAGGCCTCCAACCCTTTGACTTGGCCTGCTGCATGCACTTGAAGGCACTGCAAAACTTCTGCAAGAAAAACTCTGGTACAAAAGATATTTTGCTCCCACTCATCTCACTCTTGGGGGTTCACCCAAATGCAGAGCAGTTTTCTCTTTAGCCACTTCTTCAGGCAGGAAGGAGTTCTGTGGCTGCTGTCAGAGCTATTCTGTAAGTCTGATCTCAATCCTGAGCTCCCTGCACCAAAACCAAGGTTCCCCGAGGTGCTGTGGCAGCTCTGCAGGACACCCACAGTGTGCCAGCCCCTGGATCCAGGCAGCCCCACGAAGGAGGTGGCTTAGGCACAGCTTCTGGGCTGAGAGAGACAGGGTGGGGAGCAGCAGCAGAAGTCACTGACCAGGCCTCGGGGCTGTGTCCATCTTCCAGCAATAACACCTGGAGCAGTAAAATCTGCCTGTCTTACAGGCCTCTCCACAAAGGCATAGTGAAGTGGAAACGTGTAGGTGATGTTTTTGACCTTTCTCAGCTGGCTCCCCATAGACTCCATCTCTTTCAGGCCCATATGGATGAACACATTGGCAGGAACCACTCCAGGCCCTGTGATCTCTCTTTCCCCACCACAGGGTTGGAAGCCCCCGTCTGTGGCTATCACATCCTCGGCGTACCAACCATAAAGCAATGCCTGTGTCCTCATCTAAACTGGGAAGAGCCTGTCCTTGGCACACCTCTGGAGGCCCTCTTTAAGACACAGTGTAATGAATTCTCCCTGTTCCACACTGTTGATCCCAGCCTGCTTAATATGTGCTGCTCTGACTCAAGCTAGTGCTGTTGATCATCAAGATGTTATGTGAAATAAGCATCCCAGCAAAGCTGATTGTGTGAGGGCAGCTAAGCCTGTCGTTTAAAGCCATGGTCATGGAAAGAGATCCATGGCATTAGTGGTTCTATTATCCCTTGCTTGCTTGCACAGGTCCTTCATCTGCAGCCATTGAACAGTCGGACACTGAGGCCCCTCACAGAGAGCGCTGAACAGTGGGCATCCTTCTTTCCCTGAGAGCTGGATGGTCTGGGCAAAGGGCACGTTCAGCCCTGACAACCATACCTGCCTCAGAAAACCTGGATCTGGAAGTCACCAAGGCAGCTCTCCAACAGCGAGCACATTATTCATGATGAAAAAATGTATTTGACAATATGAAACAGTGCCACCCAGAGAACCTCCTCAAAAATATCTTAAGTACATCTCCATTTAAATAATCTTTCCTGTTCCTCCTTCCTTTCAGCTATTATCCTCAAGAATTTGAAGTGTCCATGCTAAGAAAAGAAAGGAATATATTTCAGGCAGTACTTTTACTCCTGTTGCTACAGTGTAGTCCAGTCTTCTTGTAAGATGGACTACGCATAAAGGGGAAAAGAGAATAAAAAAGTGGAAGATAAAAAGAAATGTGCCTTTCTCAGTTACAGCTCTTTTCCTGGAAAGTCACAATTGCAGCTGACAGCACAGACTATTAGCTATAATAGGAGCTTTTCCTCCTAGTCGTAAAATATTTTGTTCTCCTCCCCATTTCAGCCTTTGAAACAAAATTCTACATTACTAATATCAATATACCAGTATGCATTGACTTTGCTTTTTTTCCTACAGTTGTTATACTAAATTCTTTTAAATATTTGTGTGTCTCGGAAAGTAAGGAAATAAAGTATATCAGGATGGAAACAGGCTACCTACAGAAAGACAGGTATTTTGCATAGATGTAACAAGACTTTTTTTCTCCCTTCTTCCTCCCTTTCAGTTTTTGTTTCCTTCTTTTCTCTCTGTCTTGTTGGAGTACAAAGAGTATAAGAATAAAGAGACAAAGAGGGTATTAAAAACTCTTTGAGGATCTGATAAAAAGGGTTGAGCATACCTAATAAGGAACTATTCAATAGAGTTATTTTGTTCTTAATTCTACTGCAATTACCACTTTTGTAATCAAAGACACAGATGTTTTAATTAACCTTGATTTCATCCTCTGGTGTATTCAGTGTTTATCCTGCATTTAGGTTAATCTAAAAAAATTAATACTTTCCTGGAAGGAAAGCCTTAATGAAGTAAAGCCCACGTCAAATTCTGTGGGACTTTATAACTCAAGATTATTTTGAAACTTTCAGTGTTAGGCTGTCTTTTCATCTATATGAATGATTTCTCCTTCACCACAAATGCAAAAATGCAAATGTCTCCACTCTTCCCCCTACCCCATTCCAGCTTCTGTCCAGGAGAGACAAATTGTTCACTGCACTGTTCCCTCTAAACAGAATTATGCAGAGAAGGACAGTCTGAAATTTCTAACAAACCCATACTGTTAATCAGAACTACACGGTTTCCCCTTTTTTTTTTCTACTTTCTTTTAAGAAAACATCTATGGAGACTGAAATCAGGCTAATTTGAAGAGCATTGTAAGGTTTGATGACTGAAGTAATGCTTATGTTTATGCAGAAACAAATACATAATTCTTCCTTTGCTTGAGATACTGCTCTCAAGGGCTTGGCTCTTGTTATGGCACCCTAGTTCATAGCAGAAGTAAAATCAGGGAAAATTTGGGAAAATTTATTTTCAGACCTTTTCTGGGTGGAAAATGTGAAAAGGGAAAAAATCCCCCTTGTTTAATTTAAAGGAAAAGAAACTTCTGTTTCAGAGTGCCTTTCTAAACCTAAGTAATGTAAATCAAATGTATGATCGAAAACATGTTCTGTTGGAAAACATGACTTTACTACAGCTCTGATGAATGCCTGTGGGAAATTATTCCATTGAGGGGCTATGTTCAGGAGAAGTGCTGCAGGTGACCTCTGGCAATGTTAGAAAACAACAGACCGGAAAATGTGTCTTTTATTTTTTTGAGGTAAAAAATAGATGGAAAATGCTAAGATCATTAAAAAGGGAAGAACTTTTTGTATATGCCATTTATCCAACTTGGGACACTTGAAAGTCAGTCACTAAAAAGTGTTTATTAAACTCTTCGACTAGTTTAAATGTAAGAAAGGATTTTTCAATGTAGTCTTGCCCTTTGTTGCCTTAATCTTTCTTCTAATACAAAATTTATCAGATTTGGGATTTTGTTGATCTCTGCAGAATATTATCTGTATCATTTATATTTCTCTAGTAAGCCATACATTTATTCAGGGTGTTTATTTTCATATCTATAGTGAGCTGTACAAGGCATGTATCTTTTTTGCTGTTCCTGCTCACTGTAAAGAATCTCCTTTTTTTTGATGTGGTAGTTTTATAAATACCTGAAGTGTTGTAATAAGGTAATTTTCCTCAAAAATAGAAGTAATCTTTCATAGCTTTCTTAATATAACTTAGCTATCCAATGACTGACTGCTTTTAGATAGAGAGAAGGGAGGGAGAGATGAAACATATAAAGTAAATACTGCATATATTGCCCAAATCTCAAAAGGCACTGGTTTCTTTCTAAAAGCTCTAATTTTATTTAAAAGGCATAGGCAGTAAATACATGTAGTATTAAGATGTATTTTCAAATAAACAACACCAATGCTAAGATACTTTGTGTCGACATTTTTGGGGTCATAAGGTAGTCACATTGAATTCTAAATAAGTGTATTTTAAGAAGTCACTGCTCCTGGCTTGTGACTCAGCAATGTGTGAGCCTTTGGAATTAGATGGCTGATTTCATTCTCTACTCCCTATAGGAGAAAGGATATTGCAGCAATGAACACTACTGATGTATCCACATTAGTGGATGCCTCTATTATCAAATTATGACAGAGATGTAAAAAAGAGCTAAGCAATGTGATCACAGCAAACTCTGTAGGGTTCAGAAGTCCTCTCTCTCTGATTCAATCTGTGAATAAGCAGATTGACCACGAAAAAATAGAGGTAAATATAATTTCAATATTTCACGTGATATAGTGCTCACATTGAAGATCACTAAGTATTCATTCCAACAGCTTTCTTATTCCTTGATAAAAAGAAGTCTAGCTAAACTAGAGGTTTAGAAACAGCATACTGGCAACACATACAGAAAACCCCAGAGAAGCCCTCTGCTTATCCCAAAGGATATCCCGAAAGATATCCAGCCCATTAAGGTTTTCAAGTTTGATATAGTTCTTATCTTCTCAGTATTTGAGCATCAATGTACAATGCTATGGATCCTCCCAACCTCAGAGTAAGGTTGGGTTTTGTAGGTACTAAGTAGCAGAAATATTAGAAAACAATTCATAGAAGATACTTGACTTTCTATTGACAATTGGTACTAGCATGCCAAATCCCCACAAATGCAACTTCTTACCAATACCGGAAACTATATGACCAAAGGAATGCACAATAAATGCATAAGGGATCCTCAAATTCCCTCGTAGGCATTGCACACCCAAGCTTGATTCAGAAAATTTGTGGGTTTTATCTCAATAGTTGTCAATTGTGGCAATAAAAAATTACTCAAAAGATTTGTCTCTGAGAAAATAATTTTATGTTTTGGGAAGATTTGCCTACCTTCCTAACAGCTTCCATACCAGTGTGCACTTTGCTTTTCCCAGTTCATAGCCAGCCAGCATGGCATGTTGCCACGCAATTGGGACACACCAGCCTCCAACAAACCAATTCACCACGAACTTTGGCACTGCTTCCACAGAGCTTCTCAACTCCCTAACAGCAACGAAAACCAACCAACAGCTGTCACAAAGTCAGTGGTCTCAAGTTCCCTGGAACCAAACACTTTTAATATGGATTTAAGTGGGAACTAACTTAACTAGTGAAGTTAATTATCTCGGCAATTAAATTCAATGCAAATACTCTGGGTCTGGGATTTTGGAATTTTTATTCCTTCTAAAAGCATAAACTTTATTGTATGAATGAAATTAATTTCTCCTTTAATGAGAGTTAAGATTTCCAGGCATTGACAGAGCTAAGGAAAGTCAGAAGTTATGGCATGACTATTTTCAACTCTGATTAAGGAGACAAAAATCCCTTTTAAAAGTTTATAAACATGCTATTTAAAAGATTTACATAAAATGTATCATTCAAAAACTCTCATGGTTTATGATGCAGGTGTTATGCACCTTGAGGTAAAGAGCAGTGGGATGCATGCACAGGAGTCTAGAAAAGGGCTTAAAAGAACACTTTTTGCATCAAGCAAAAAGTCTAAAGCACAGGGACAGGCTGAGAACCACAATACTTACATTTCCTCTGTATTTAAGAGTTACTTTTTTTATAATTTTTGTAATCCTAGTTAGCCTTAAGAGTGGCAGTACTCAACATATTTAGTCATGTTGAATTTATAGGAAAAACGAGAATTTCATCATAACTCTTGAGAGACTTCAAGGTCATTAGCACTGCAGTAACTGCAAGTATTTTGCCCAAGTAAAACAAGAAAAAAATTCTAATTGTTTTATTTTTGTTTTGTCAGTTGTGTTTACCAATCTGAGTGCATACTGATGGCATTGATAGCTGCAAATTTAAACAAAGAATGGCATTAAATAAGGGATAGATAATCAAAGTATAATGATGAAATCATCCTTTCCATCAGCAGCTTATGAGATGTGCTTTCTGAGATCTATCAAGTTATTTCAATTTCGTATTTTCTTTTTTTATTGGAGCAACAGATAGCCATTATATCTTGATAAGCTGAGATGAAAACACTTCATCCTGTATATTAGATACAGCAGTGTGCATTATTTTTTCCATGTCTTTGGTAAACATCCAAAAGAGTCAGCAATAATTTAATCAAGTATCTGCTACTTTGCGAAAAAAAACACCAAAAATATTTGATAGGTCTTCATCTGAGCTATCTCAAGTGAATAAGGCATCTCAGTGACAAAGTATCTAGTGAATGAAACATATTAGCAAATAATTTTGAAATTAAAGAAAAACCCCAAAGTGGATGAAAAGCTATCTGTATTTCCTCCAGCTCTCTCTGTCTGGCATGCTGCTTACTATTCACTGTTGCCCAGGCCTAACTGTACTGGGGCAGGAACTACGATGCCTAAATAGTATAGATGAAACCTACTCAAAAATAGAACATGCAGAAGTGTCATAAAAAAATTCTTATTGGTATTGTGAGGTTCTCAAGCAAGGTCTGCAGAAAATGAATAAGAAAAATTGTGAAATGTTCATAAATTAAGACAATAAAAACCAATGAAGTCTCTACCAAGCAGGCACTAAGTCATCCCTCACCCTTTTTTATGCTGCTGTTCTGCTCTGAACTGTTTCAGGTTCTGCTCTGAAACCTATTTCAGCCAAGATTCAGGGTAACTTTCTCATGCGTATATTCAAGGCGTGTTACTCCACCTGCCCCTGAGGGCAAAACCCACAAATTTCCTAAGTATCTCACCAGTTAAAAGACTAAATTACCTCATAGATATATTGTTACTAATAAATGAATGGGAAGTACATTTTACCCAACTCTTTTAAGCACTGGGCTTCTCTACTATTCTCACAGGGGCTTCAAAATTAACTTCAGTTTCTAGTATTAGAAGCCAAAAACTGTCTGAGATGTGTTTCAGAAAAAAAAAACAACCAACCAAACAGAAAACAGATTCATAGAGTATCCCCCTCCCCCCAAGCAGTCAACATCTCAACAGCAACAGCTAGGTTGCCTATTTATATCCAGCAATCATGAAGGTGTGTACTACTCCAAGAGTATCCCAGGAAAGAAACTGTTCCTCAGAGATTTACCCTGGACAAGGTACAATCACAGGTTCCCTAACAAATATGTCAGAACTCATTAAGAAGGAGGCTCATATATACCAACAGGTTATTCCAGCCATAAAGTTACAATAATAAAAGACAGTTATTTCTATGGGCTTTGAATCAGGTATTAATGGTGTGTATCCAGATCCCTAGGAGGTGTAAACTGGTGTAGCTCCATTGACTTCAACATAGAAAGACACTGATCTGCTTGAAAGGATCTCCCTTTGGGGAGCCGTTTCTGAGTTGTGAGATTTGTATGCAGATCTTTGTTTTTATTCTTTCATATTCCTCTGTACATTCATCAGATTTTACACAGATCCAAATTAAACCCTTTGAGAATGAGTTCCATGCAGAAATAATTTAAAAGCCCAGGAATGTCAATTAAAATAAGGTAAAGCATTCATAAATTGAAAACAAAACTACCATTATAGGCCAATAAATTAGACTATGTAGAATTGAACCACCAAGGATTTGAGATTAAAAAAACCAAAAAGCAAACAAGTAGTTCAATGAAACTGTAGAACTGAAACTAATTAAGCCTGTCCTCTGATTTGTGCCCCATGGTAAGATGTTTTTTAAGTCAAGAAATGTGTGAGCTCAAACTGAAACTTGTCCTGAAGTAGACTTACGTGTAAGATCTATCTTCTCTAAGGATTTGCCGAAATATATAATAACAGGTGATTGTTGGCTTTTTGTACATGTTTTCATTAATATGTAGATCTTAGTTTTCCCTGGAAACTCTCTATTTCTATCAGTTAAGAGGGCTCCTCAGACATGAATAGAAACAGGATAGTTCTCAGTGTTTTTTCACAGGAAATGATCCATTTGATTCCAAATATATGTGAATTTGAGTTAGCAAAAATACAAAGAACTAGTATCTTTATACTTTTAGAGAAGTTATGCCTTATTTACTTTTATCTTTGCATATCTGATTATCATAAAGGACGTTATTCAAATCTGGATCATAGAGTGATCTCATGGCAGGGACATCTTCCACTGGATCAGTTTGCACAAAGCCTCATCCTACCTGGCCTTGAACACTTCAAGGGGTGGGGCATCCACCACTTCTCTGGGCAACCTGTGCCTGTGCCTCAGCATCCTCACAGTAAAGACTTCCTTCCATATATCTAACCTAAATTTCCCCTGTTTCTGTTTGAATCTATTACTCGTCATGTCACTACGGTTCCTGATAAATAATATTTTACTAATAATAGGCAAAGACCCCATAGTTCACTAGAGCTTGAAGTCCGATGTAGACAGCAGGATTTTGATCAAAAAGTATAAAATAGCATTCAACCATCATATACTCATATTCCTTTGGCTGTTAAATTTCCAAAATTCTCATGCATTTATAGTACATGACAGCTGGATGAACTTGCAAGTACATGGAAGACATTAATTATTCATTTCTAATTAATTATGCTGAATATTTTGCTTCTTGCACTGTTGCTCATTATATAAACTAACTATTATCCTGCAGTTACTCGAGTGATACAAAATCCCAAATGAAGATGGTTAATGCATGTCACTAATAAGAGAGGTGCGCCTCAGCTGAAAGTAAGAGCACTTTGAGAGGTGTGCTGTGTTGGCTGGTAATAAGTCTCTGATGAATCTGCACTATTGATTGCTTTTGGGAAAGTACCTGAGTGATATTTAAATGCTTAAATGGTATTCAGGATCCTCATTGACAAAATATATAACAATTTTAAAAAATAGCTTCCCACTTCTTTAGTAAAGTAAGTACAGGAAGTATTAAACCAGCTTGGTAGTTGCTGTGAACAAGTCCATATTGTCCAGTAACTCTTTAAATCTACTACTAAAGTAGAAATTATTGACAATGCTGCCATCAGTATTAAACCAGCTTGGTAGTTGCTGTGAACAAGTATTTATACATATTGTCCAGTAACTCTTTAAATCTACTACTAAAGTAGAAATTATTGACAATGCTGCCATCATTATTACAAATACTCACTACTCCTACAGATAAGGAGTATATTCAGAAGTAATTCTACCATAAAATAAAATAGTATATGCACAAGTTAATATGAATCTTTTCCAAAGTGGGAGAACTGAGGTAATAGGCAGAATGTGGACATGTTACATAACTGAAACTACTAAACTCCTGTGTACATCAAGTGAAAGATTCAAGCAAACTTCAAGCTACCCACAAGACCTAATTTCAAGATTCTAATTGCAAGTGAAAAGATTATTATCTCAGTGCAGAACTGTGGAGATTTGCCAGTGTAGCAGCCCATCAGCCCTTCAGTAAAGACCACACGAGAAATGGCAAAAAGCCCTGCTATCTAGGATCCACAAAGATAACACAATTGACAAAGAAATGGTTCTTACATTTCTTTTCTACATTTATTAAGCAAAGGGACATCTGTCTGACACAATTTTTTACAATAAAAAGGAGAAGTGAACAAGTTGTGGTTGATTGCTTTCCCTATTTTATGAAATGTCCTTAGAAGGCTCTTCTGGAGTCCCCAAGAGCCCTACCAAGCAGACATCCCTGACACTAGTGCTGTGAAGTGCCTAGATGCAAAGGGGTTGGGACTCTCGGGATATTCAGACCTAAGAAAAGCAGGAGATTTTTCAAAGTTTGTTTAGGTTTTGGTTTTTTTTTCATTTATCCTTCCATGCCAGTTCCCAGCAGTGCAGTATGAACAGAAATCCAGGAAGATAAATGTAAATCAAAAGTAGCAGAATTTAAGTAAGAATGGAGCAAGCCTCTCTCTAGCTTCCTCTTTAATTCCCCTGAAAATAAAATAAACCAAAAAAACTCCTCTTTGATTTCAATAGCATTTGAAAATATTTTGTCGGCTTTTTACAACTCAATGAATTTTGGCTTCTCAAGTACTTTGTCATCTCTGTAAATCAGGAATTTACTCAGCATGGTTTTGCTAACTCATCCTTGGATGTTGGCTTTTTCTCTGTACCTCTTCTGAAACTTCTCTTGCAATCAACACTTCCAATTAAACAATGATTGTAGAGCATTGTTCTTCTATCATAAGAGCCTTTACCTCCAAGAAAAACAAGTTATTGTTCTCTCCCAAAGATGTAGAAATTGTTTAGATGCTCATTTTTTTCATAGGGATCTAAATACCCTGTTTTATTAACCTCTCTGGATATTGTTATAGTCTCAAGCTCATTTTGTGTTGACCTTCTCAAAAGCCAATATCAAAAAGGTGTAGAAAAACACTGTGTTGCAATTCAGAGTGGCATTCCCCACCTAACTCCTCCAAATATCCCTTTGGAGTCTTCATCAGGGATACCCATGCCAAATACCCCTACAAGACCCCAGCCAAGTTTCCCTGCCCTCCAATCGTCTAAATATTTTCCTTCAAGACACAAATTCAGTTTTAGAAAATTAATACTTCACCTTTCCCTTTCATAACTAAGACAATGATTATGGATTTTTAAAAGAAATTAAATAAAGTATGACATTTCTGGTTATATTTCTGAGAAAATATTTCCATTTTGTCAATTACAAAGACAAGAATTAATACCAATCAATAATTTGTTAAAAAAAGTAATTTAATCTTGCAGTCCTTAGCTGCTGTCAGGGAGAGCTGTATCTCAAGTCTAAATCAATACAGGGACTGTTAAC
Source organism: Vireo altiloquus (assembly GCA_013396875.1). Classification (NCBI taxonomy): domain Eukaryota; kingdom Metazoa; phylum Chordata; class Aves; order Passeriformes; family Vireonidae; genus Vireo; species Vireo altiloquus. Next base: position 221,202 of record VZRF01005185.1, on the reverse strand, counting down.
ATGGTTAGTTTACATAATGAGCTGCTATAGAGGATGCAAAAATCATCAGCATAATTACGTACAAATGAATAATTAATAGCTTGTATGCAAGTTAAGAGGTTCATCGGAGTGACAGAAATTCATGAACATTTATGAGCGATTAATAACCAGAAAGTCATTGATAGATGGGCCACCTAGTGTATACAGAATCTTCAAATGGGAAAAAATCACTTTTCCAAGCCATGAGGTTACCAACTGTCTGAATCAGAGTGGTGGAAGGCTAAGCTTCAGGGACCAAGTGCCTGCTGTGTGGGAATGGAGGATCCTGGTGTTTGCACATTAATAGTTCATTTGTAAGGATTCAGCAGTGTTATAAACCTTCAAAGAGAAAAATTGGTGTTAATGATTGACATAGTTCAGAGAATGAAGCAAAAATGGAGGAGAGGGAAGAAGTGGGCAGAGAGAGAACAGCAAAATACGGCTTTCTTAGAACGCATACTTGTTCAAAACTAGCAAGTTCTGAAGCACAGCACAGTAAATATACTCTCTAATAGGTATAAGTAATAAAGGATTTTATGGGGTTTTCCTCCTGCAGTGCTGTGTAAGGCTTGCTGCAATGTTCTGGTTTCCTACATGTTCCTAATGTCCTACTGAATTGAGTCCTGCTGACAGTAATAAAAGTCTGTAAAATTATTAGATACTTAATAACAATATATTATATAAGGCAATGTCAGCAGTTTGGCATTAACAATAATGTAGATCCTACATACAAAACTACTACAGCAGCTTTTGGATAAAATGAGTGCTAAGTTGGATCTAATATTATTAGACTCAGTAATGAGGTAAGCCTTTATTGTGTATTAAGTGCAACCTTCCAGGGATTCAAAATTCCCATTATTTTTTAATAATTTTTAATAACAAAACCACCAACCAGTCACTGGGTAGGAAAGTTGTTTTAGCAAAATTTTAATGACTTTTATTTTCTCAGGGTTGCTGAATCATAAAAGTATAACACAAAAATCTGGGGTGGGTGTGTGTGTCTGTGCATAATGGGTGTAAATCGACAGCCAAGGAATCAACTGCTTGTGGAAAAGAGAAGACTAAGGGATGCCCTGATTTGTATTTTACTGAGGTAAAAGTTAACCATGAGCAGTAAAGGAAGTGAGGATAAAGATGGAATATTCCCAAGTTTAAAAGATAAAAGACCCTTTGTTTAAGTGTCATTTCCATGGCTGAATGCTTTCTAAGTAGCTTGAGTTTAATCTCACATATTGAAAAATAATAGCTATCAATTAAAAACAGGCATTTGTCCTTTAATGCAAATAGACTTCTCTCTTAAATCTCTTTTCTTTAACTATTGTCCTTATGACCACCTTCCCATTTTCCTTTTTTATTTAAATCTTACCAAATATTTTCCAATGAAATGCCTCAGAAGGGATTTTATAACCTTTTGAGAGCTAGAAAAAGAGGAGAGCTTTTAGGAAAAAAGGTGAGGAAAAGATAAGAGGCCAATAAAGAAGTTCTCACAGATTGTGACCATCTCACAAGGACACACACTTAAATTATCAGACATAGTTTCCCCCTGGCCTAAAGAAAATTAATCAGGATAAAAAAAATCATCCTCTATATCAGAATCAGAGTACCAGATGAATTGCCTAAACAATTTTTTTTTTCTTCTCTGAACAGAGAAACAACTGGTTATTTTTGGTCACCAGATACTGGAATACAGTTATTAGAGTTACTCTTGGGGCTACTCTAATATGCATTGGGTAGCTTTAACTTAAGCAAATAAAGTGTTAATAAATATTACCATGTAAAATAAATATATGTTTTTGAAAATCAATTAACTAGATATGTACAAACATCTCTCTCTCTCTTCTTTTCCCTCCACATCCTCTTCCTCTCAAAAAAGAAATCAATCCAACAACTCTTTATCAAAAAAAAAAAGAAAACTCATTTGGAAATATTGATTTTCTTTTTTGTTTTGTTTTGCTATATATAGGTAATAATTCATAACCAAAAACTGGGGTTTTGGATTGATTGTTTTTCTTTATTAGTATTTTTAACAGAATTATTATTATTATTACCTATAATTGCTGATTTACATTCATGTGATTTGGCATGCTCTTATGGTTTCCTTATGTTGTACTGATTCCCTTTTATAAAAGCTTTCTTTTCCATATTGGATACACATCAACTTAAAATTTGTTTTCAATCTAAAAAGTTGAAATATGACAGAAAATATAATAATCATAGTAAAATAATAAAAACACCCCCAGCCTCTCAGATTAATATTGAATAATTCAAAAGAGTTTATAATAAATTTTTCTGCATTTAGAAATAAGAAAAAAGTGAGTAACACCTTAATTCCTAGGCTTTAAATTTTGCAATTAATGGAGTGTATAAATTTCCTGCTTAATTTGCTCTTCCTTTGTGATTTTCAGTAGTGAAACTCCCATCTCCTGGCTGAAGAAATGTCTTCTGTATGGATAGGATGAAACTAAAAGCAAGCTCTCTGTGTATCGCTTGGGCATAAAGCTGGTTCTAGCAGACTTTTTGCAAGCTTTAGTTGAAGGGTTATGAGAAAAACTGAAGGTCTGAGGAAAGATCAAAGCTAATAGAATTCCTAGCACGGCCAGATCACTGATTTAAATTACACTAAAAGCTATTTTGTTCCCTAAACAGTGCCTTACCCTTCCTCTTTGCTGTGAACTCTGGTGTCATGTGCATAAAAAATGCACCAAGAAACATAAACATTGTGTCTCAATCACTCATATTTTTTCCAGGTCATTTTTTTTTCAGGTAAAGTTTTCATTCAATCAAATGTTCCTCCTTTTGGAGCAACATTTAAGAATAGGATGAACCTGGAAATTAAAAGGATTACAGCCTCAGACTTTGCTTCCCACACTGAAGTGCCATTAACATTTATGTGGAGAAACTATTATTTGAGTCCAAGAAAAAGTACATTAGGTTTATAAAGCTTTCATGGTTTTATGTTACACCAAGTTTTAACTTAGCATTGCATTTAAACAAAACGTTATATTTTTTTCATGGCTCCATTTATAAGAATAATATGAAAAATACTCTCATTCTGTTTTTTAACTGTTCTATTAAGGTTTTCTAGTTGCAATTTATCAAATTGCTCATAAAATTCATGAAGATATTAGTAAAAATACAAACAAAATCAAAGGTCATAACTAAAAGATATATATAACAATGCATACCATTTATCAAATTTTTGTATACAACTTGTTCATAAAATATATTTTTTTAATTCATTCTTTCTTATTTAAATATACATTGTTTTCATTTTCAACATGGTGAGCATTTCAATAGGCTCTATTACAGTGAGACAATTTTTTAATCCTGGAAAACCACTTGGAAAAGCAACAACTGCAACTGTTTTAGTAGTATTTATAGGTTTAACATAGTTAACCCAAGCTGAACTGAAAGAAACTCCTGCCAATAAAAGAATAAGAATTCACTTTAATATAAACATTGCAAGAATGTGAGATATAGTGAGAATTCAACAGTTCCCTAAATCAGTGTTATAAAATTATCAAGTTTGTCAAATAAATGGAAAAGGTTTTATTATTCATACATGTGTGTGTAACTCCACAAACTGAGTAGAATTAATTGTGATATATACTAGTGCAAAGGAAGAATCAAATACAAAAACTGCAGATGTAGGAAACTAGAAAAAATGCTGAGATCTAAGGATCCTTTTAAAATATTGCAATGACTTTATGATTTTACTTTTTAAGGTATTAAAAATGATAACTAAATACAAATTTTCTTTAGAGAAAAGCAAATACCTTTTATATTTTAATTTATAGATGGGAAAGAAGGTAAAATGGTTCAATGCTTTTCCACAGAACAGAGTAGAATGCTAGTTAGCAAAAGAGTAGACATCTGCGATTTTAAGACCATTTTTCAAATGGCTCCTTTATTAACTTTAAATATCTTATAGTTTCTACCTAGCTTCCAGGAGCTGTTGACCTGATCTGTGCCAAGACCTTTCCTGAGTAGACTACATCTCTAGAATCCCAGGCAGTTCATTCAAAGTTAACATTTGGTTGCACTGATTATTACGTAGCAGTCATTCTTTAATATGGTTGGTAGGTCATGAATATCCTCCACCTGAAAACACACTGGGTTTGGGGGGAATGTCTGCACAGCTATAAGGCAGGAAAAGCAAACGTTTTTGCTTTTGGTTTCTAGCTCTTATTGCTTTAGATTTATGTGTCCTTCAGAAACCACTGTCTTCTTTCCTAGAAAGTACTTGTGCAGAATAATCAAATTGCCTCTAAATCTTTTCAGACTGAGTTCTCTAAAGCTCTCACATTAAGACATGTCTACTACTCACTGAATAATTCATATATCTTTCCTGAAGTCTACTCCAACTTTTTAACAGCCTTTAAAAATTTATCTGGCAGGAGCGAGTCCAGAGTATTTGACTCATTAACATTGTTAGTAATGCAACTAACAGAATGTAATTACAACTCATGTAATTAGTGAAGAGGAAAGATATTGAAGAAAAACCATATCCACTCACTACCACACTGATGAAACACCTTAGGACGGCTCCAACCCTTTCTGCAAGGTATCAATCTTGGAACCTAGGATAAGGCACACAGTCAGAGCTGCACTGCCTTCAGCCACCTATTGGCTCTGTCAGGGCTGGCAAATAACACAGGTAAATATGATTGTGAATTCCAATTCTTACCATTTCACCAACTTGGCATCATAAAAGATTTTATTGTAATTCAATTCACATGTAATTTAAAATTAATTTCCCCATAAATTAGGAAAATGTTGAGTTTAACAAATTCTAGCACAGATTGCTGCTGCACCTCTCACTCTTCTTATTTGCTATTACTTATTCTTCCTGTTAAAATATTTCTCCATCTCTAAGCAGTAAAATTCAGTCTTTTTAAAAAGTGTTTCACTTATATTTTGTTGGATTTTTTAATCATCTTCCTTTTACCTGCTTAAGTGGCAATATAATATAATATAAAGTAACTTCCCCCAAGTAACTTTAGCCACATTTAGAAATTTAAAAAATGCATTAAATTCATCTTATTGTGACCCATTTTCTATTTAATGAAATACATTTCTGAAACTAATTACACAATTTCATTTTACTGTTTGTAACCAGTATTTTATCTGAATGTTTACCATTATTTTGTCTTGGATGAGAGCAATATGACCAACTTAATAAAACTATGGGCATTTGGTCCACTTTTACTTGCATTATCTTCTCCTAAAGAACACCTTCTTTCTACTCACAATTTTCTGTCTTCCTCTCTTCAACTGTGCTTGTAAATTCGTGTAGAATTTGCACATCGAGTTAACAGATAAAGACATAAGTGTGTGTATAGAGATTATATAGATATAGATTATATAAATATATAGATTTAGATGATATAGATATAGATGGAATGTAACATTATGGATGGAAACTTTTTTTTCTACAGTACTGTTGTCAGCTGCTGATTTTTATTCTCTGGGCTATGCTAAGTTTGCACTCATTTTATGTCCCATACTATGCCCAAATCAAAACTTTTGATGTTAGAAAGTTTTGTTCTGCCTTTAGAAGCAATGGTTAATTTTCACTGATGCCTCCATGCATTGCCCAGTATCCAAAACAGAACTTTCAAAAAAACACAGTTGTGTTGAATGCATTTTAGAAGTTTTTAAAAGATAGCTTGGGTATTCCTCTTGCTTGGTTCAATGCTCTTTAACAAACCCGATTTCTCTATCCCCCTACAGATACCTGAGATTATGTAACTCCTATCCAAATCTCTCATCTAGTAATTGTGGTAACTGTTCTCTTTTGGCCAGATAGTTTATGCAGTAACCATCAGAAAATGAAAGAAAATTTCTTTAGTTAATTCAGTAACAGCTGGATACATCTGAGCCTTTGATTTCTGACAAATAGATGACATTTTTCTCTAGAGGCAATATAGTATAATAGTAAATTATTTTACATTTGGAAAGTGATTTAAGATATACTGGAATTAAAATGTACTGTAATGAAAAAAAAATGATCCAGTCATATTCTCCATAGAAAATTAAGGTGGATGACAAATACTATGACTTTCTGGTGCGAAAACATTCATAGAACATTTAAATTTGCAGGTTTCTCTTCCTCTTTTTTGGCCTTTTTTTTTTCTTTATTTGAATATCACATTGTTAAAATTGCACTTCCCAAAACTCCACTTTAATCAAAATTCATAGAAATGTAATAAAACCTAAAATCTTAGAACCATGACAGCAGAATGTTAAATGATAGAGATGAAGAAATCTTATTTTTTTTAAACTGTTGAAAATAGTACTGTTATACCATCACTTAAAGAGTAATCTTTTAAAATACTACTTAAAATACATGGAAAAAGCATCTTTTTCCCCTGAACTTTTATAGTTTTGCCCAACAGTGCACTGGTAATACAAGCTGTGATTAGAAATTCTGTTGTGGCTGAAGTTCATAGTTTACAGTTATAAACTCAGTTTAGCTTCATTCTACACAGTCATGTCACCAACTCTTTTCATAAAAAGTCATGTTTCCGTCTCTGGTGAGAGAGACTTCAGCCACTTCAGAACTACATCCAAACACTTATTCCAAAAAAACCCAATTTAAATACCAGTAATAAGACTTCAGTAAGAATTTAGACATTTACCTACATCTGAATTCTCTTAAAGGCACACTCTTAGGCATTTTCACTGGTAAAAGTGACATGAGAGTCTCAGTTTTGAGAAGCACCAAGATAAAGGTTTTCACCTTTGAAACCAGATCCTCTTTATCTACTTGTTAGGCATATCTCAGGGAGGAAAGATGAACAGAAGGTCAGGGAATGGATGACAGGTTTGGTTTGGCTCTATGTTATTCTCAACACTCCAGATAAAGCAATGCTAAGAGTTGTGCAGTCTGACTCTGAAAAAGTTGTCCAGTCAAGCCATTCGGAAACACAGAGATGCAGCAAAATCCTCTTCCTGTTTTCCCTTGGACAATTGATACTATGTATGGTAGATGAAGGCTGTAGAGAAAATCTAGGGGAGTCTTTTATGGACTCAAAGACTCGATATGCCTTCAGAATAACCACTTTTGTGTGCACAGCAGAGCTTCAGGTATAATCATCTTTCTCTCCAGTTACCTCAAACTATTTGATATGACAACAGAACAGGCTAAGGGGAAACATTTAATCTTTCTTAAAGTTCAGAACATCTAAACATAAAGATCTCTTTATTTGTAACAGATTAAACTAAACACTATAGAACTGAAGATGTAGGGTCAGGCTTTTCTCAAGAGCCAACCTAGAAATGTCAAACATTGATTTGCCTGTTTTAGGACATTACAGTTACCCTATGTAATTCATATGAATAATGATAGTTTCTCTGATGAGTTAAAGCAGTCTGTATGCAAAAATATGCTCACTTCTGAAGCAGATGTTAAATCTCTTTTTAACACAAGTGTCAGACTCTGTACTGCAAAGGATGCCTACTATAGGGAGTAGGCATTGCCCCTTTCCAGTCTCTGGACTGCTTCTTTTCAAACATAACTGAAAGGGAAGGTGGAAGCAGTTTTTCTGCCAAGCTATTTGATAGAGTACCTGTACATGCGAACTAAAGTACATTTAGACACGTGAAAATAAAGGGTAGCAATTATGTTCAGAACATTTTATTTTGCTGTGAAATCTTTGATATCTTCTAATACACGATGGAAGAGCATTTTCTGTCAAAGATACCTTTTTAAAGGTGGTAACACATTTTAATTTCCTCTTATAATTAAAATATAATATGCAGCTTGTTGTATTTCATTCAGAAAAAAGAGACTATTTCACAGATGCACTGTCTTCTCAGTATTGAAGCTTTCTTGTTACTAGAGGAGCTCTTTTCTCATAGTCACATTAAATATACTTTGCTGAATGTATTAATCTAATCCTATTTCCAACCAGTCTTCTCTTTCATCCTCAGTTTTTTAAATAAAGGACAAAAAGAAAGAGAAAAGGACAAAGTATAAGTAAACTAGAAAACCCTTATGTAAAATAAAGCATCCTTAGAAACAAAAGTGGGTGACTAATTTCATTTTCTACTCCTTTGATCATATTTCTCCGATTGAAAATCTAATTTTAATGTACTCACTAACCACTGCTGGCTTGACAGAACCTTTCTGATGCAATCTGTGATGACACACAGGTGACTGAGGAAAACATTGCACTTTCATTAAACATCTTTCTTCCTTTTGTGATATTAAAGTACTCATCACCCTGCCATTTCCTTGTTACTCATAAACCTTGACAAGCTGTAAAAGATAGAGGAATTAACAGAAATAATACATTTTCAGATGCATTAATTTTAACATACCTGGACTAGCCACCTTTCTTCCAGGAGTTTGTTGGTATGAAATTGGCAACTTTGCAATGAAACTTTTCCACTGCAAACTATGCTGGTTACAGAATTATATACTAGCAGTATGATTTTATGATAAATTGCTAGTTTATATTTGAAAATATTGTCAATGATACTTTATTTTGTTGGGGCTTTTTTTCTTTCTGACCTACTAAAGCAGCCACAGTAGGAGCAGCAACCAATATAGGCACTGAAAAATTGCTTAAATACAGTATCTCCTCTAAAGTATACACTATAAAATCAAACTGATGTTCTCGTACACAGGACATAAAGAAAGATTTTTATTTGAGCGCTAGGGACCCAGATGCCCTCAGAAGCTGTAGTTTCATAGAAATCAGTAGGTGCTAAGGAACAGACACCTCAGTTACACTAAGCATATGGCTTCCCTGTCCTTGCAGGGAGCCAGCTCTGGCTGCCCCATGGATGGACTGAAGCAATTGCCAAGATTTTAAGCTAAAGTTTAAAATCAGCAGAATTTTCTACACCTGTAAGAGTTTATCAGTTTTCATCTTTTCACTAGATTCAGGTAATTGAGCCAAGTATCTTTCAGACAATTAATTAATTTGATGTAATTTTGTATACTTTGGTTTGGGAAATTTTAGTTCATTCAGCTTTCTGAAAAAATTTTTGTCAAAAGACCTGCAAGTTCCCAGGAAAATGTAACTTTTTTTTTCCTGTGACATCCAGTACAGTCAAGACTTTAGTGGAAGCATGGATTATAATGAAACCTGTATTTGAACTTTGATTTTACATTCAATTCTCTGTAAAACTGGGCAAAAGTATGCTTTTGAGCTATGAAATCATGACAAACTTCTGTGACAAAAATTTTTCCTGCTGTCTTTCTGTATCTTCTTTCTATTTCTTTATATGTTATACTTATTGGGAATTTGAACTCTTTTTGACACCATGGTTGTTGAAACAGTGGTAAAAATATTAACATTATTCATTCCAACGCTTGGTGTTTGGGGGGGTGCCAGAAGCCACCACATAATCCATTAAGAAAGGAGTCAACTTACAGTTCTTTACTAGAACAGGTAACTAGGTGGCAGTGCCCTGTTTATTTCCACCTTACTATCAAGTTTCAATTCTATCATATTTTTAGCCTAAATACTACAAAGAAAAGTATAATTTCATTAATGTTAGTTTTCCACTACCCTTTCATATTTTGGCAAGAGAGAAAATGGCAGTAATAGATCATATGTATTCTGTGCATTATATTATAAACATGGGTAGATTAATGGTTTCAATATCCTTAAAAAATGAAAGTAAATATATTTTTTCCCTAATTGAGAAAACAATAATCCACATATATCAGTCAGCATGTGTGGAAACTGGTTCTAATTAAGAAACAGAGCAAAGTCTTGAAGTAAGTGTAGCAGCCAGGCCTGGGAAGCAGCTGCAACAGAGAAATCTACATCTTTTAAAGGATTTAGATCTGCTGCACAGTTTGGTTGGCATGTGGCAAATTAAATTTAATGTTAATTCATGTAAATTTATTAGCCTCTTTCTTTGGAGTCCCCCATGTTTTCATTGTACATTGTGTTTCAGTACAGACGATAATAAACTCATACAGATGCCACCAGTCATCAGTGCAACATTAATTACTGACTTGCTCAGAAAGTATTTACAGCCAGAGCTGGGACTGGCTGTGCAGAGCTGGCAATGCTGCTACCATCAGCTGGAAAAACAGAAAGTTGTTCAGCAAATGCTGCTTCAAATCACTAAGAGGGGGACAGAGGGGAAGTAAAAGGAGAGAGCAGGGAAGGTGAGAAAGTCACATTGGAGGTGTTCTCTGGAATTTGAATTACCAACTCTAAACTGCAAAGCTGACAAATGTTATCTCTGGATTCAAAACTTGCATTCCAAATGCAAAGAGGGCCCAGAAAAGGTCTGAGATTTTAAAAAACTATTTTGTGATGTCAGCTTAGAGTCACTCATATTAACCCACCACATCAGATGCCACTAGGAAGAGCAAATATAAATATTTATGGTTAGGATGCAGGTGAGAAAAGCAGAAGGTAGGAAGGATAAAAGCACCTAACATATGACAAAGCTGCCCCTGGCTTAGGACTGTGGAACAAATGACTAATGGCTTCTGTTTTCAGAGTACACTAAGCAGAGATACAGCTTGTTTTACAAAGCTGTTGATGAGGTCACCATTTTATGGACACACCAGCAATGGAGGTATGTGGAAAAGATGAGGCCCTAAGTGCTAGGGCTTGTCCACAAAATGACTCCTTTTCAGAAGGCTTTATTACTATCAAGAACAGAGAGCAAACAATGAGATGATCATGTCTATCCCCATTTTATCAGTGAAGATGGCTACCTTGCAGAGCAAGGAAAGAGCTGAATACAATACTTAGGTCAATAAGTATTTATCCAATACCATCCAAATTCCCTTTAGGGCATTAAATAACAATTGAAACGCTGCAGTTCAACATCTTGATTCATAATTAATGGACACCAGTCCACATCATGAAAATATATTTTATCTCAAATTTTATTGTCAGCTTACTCTGTTTTCTCAGTAGAAGAAAACAGATTAGAAATACATAATCAAATAACTCTAGTACAGGAGCCTGAGTGTACTTTTATTAGGAAATGCAAAAATCTGTCTTACATTTGTCTTCCTTGAGATCTCTCTTGCTTGGACACAACTTCTGTCCTTGTATTGAACCTCTCAGACTGACAATAAACAAATTTTTTAACTTGTTTATTCTTTCTATACAAAATAATCACCTGTAATTTTCCTATACTTCAATTAAAATATTAAGTAAAGTTATTCTCACATCTATGTGTCTACTAAGTGATCATGGCATCAATAAGATTGATTTGTAAATACAACATTTCATGCTGTTTGCCTCATGGAAGAATAAGGCTAAAAAAAAGAATGGAGGAAACTGAGAGAAAGGAGCGCAATTGTCTGTTAAAAACCCTCAAGATAATATCAATCCCCATGTCTGCCTAATTAGTCATAACATCTGGCAAATTTCTATTTTCAAGTGCAGTAGCATGTATAATGTTGAAATGACAATGACAATACTGATAGTGTTTAACTTACACATTAAAAAAAACACAAAACCAAAACAACAAACAAACCACACAAAAATCTGTTATTTTATCACTTTCTGCTTCATAACAAACTGAAGAATTTTCTGTCACTTTCTCTAGCTGTTGCACATATTCCACACCTGTCAGAGTTTGTAGAGTGGTGCCGTTGTGTTCTTTGTGATACACAAAGCTGGAAATACCTTTGGACCTGGTGAATTAAACTCAACTTGAACACAGTCATAAAGGATTTGCCATTTACTTTGGGAAAGAGAAACTGTATAGACAAGGTAAATCTATTTCAAAATGATAACTGAAAACATCTTCAGCTTTCCTCCTCTTCCAGTAGGAATAAAGCCCAGAAATCTGCAGCCATACCTGTCTTGACAAACATAGCAGAACACAAAGGTTTGCCACAAATATGCCACAAAACCCCCTCAGAATTTCAACCCCCCCTTTGGCATTTTCCTCTACAATTGGACCTCTGTGGCAACCAGAAGGTAGTGTTCTATAAAAGGCATGGAAATTCTAATAGTTAGTTAGTTTACTATTTTGTAAAAAGGTCAAATGAAAATGAACCAGACATCTTTGACAATATACCCCCCTACTGTCCCATCCCCAGACCAGGAAGGTTTATGCTGTGGAACCACAAAGGATATGTTTCACTAACAAACTATGAGTTTATATCATTTTCATTGTGCCACTTCAGTCACATATCATGCAACTGTAGACTATAAGACTATATATAGTCTTATTTGACTTATGTAATAAGGGATAGGATATTATATCAGTTATGACATAATGAATATTTTAAGGTTGTTAAATGAGTATTTAAAAATCAATTTCTTAAAAAGAACAATTTGTTTTTAGTTAAAAAACTTACGTATAAGAGGACTTTATACTAATTTTATACAATTTAATGGAACTACCTAGGCCTGGAAAGGGAACAAGTCTTCCATATCATTATAATTTTCAGTATTTGTTTTCATTTATCGTAAGTACAACAAAATTAGTTTATCTCTTTGGGCCTTTTTTACACCAAGACCATCATAGGCAAAAGGGTAACAGGATTCCCAACTGGTCCTCTAACCTTGTGTCCTAATCAGAGAGCTACTGGCGTTTTTTAGCTATATATTTTTTCTCTGTAGAGCCTTCACCTTTGTCATGATCCAGTTTTTGAAGTTATTAGAAATGTTTCTGCTCAAATTAAGGTGCAAACGAGACCATAGGCCAATGTCAATAGTATGGGCTTTATTTGATAGTAAGTATGAGAGAGAAGAAGAAAGAGAAAGAAATAGAAAACAGATGGGGGGACAGAGAGTGACAGAGACAGAATAAAGAAAATATCACCACTCTGTGGATACCACCAGCATCCTGATGATCCTCTCCAGCTGATCTTCTTGGTGATGAAGGTCCCCAGAGAAGCACAGAATGGATCAATATATGCTCAGGCCAGATGAGAATGCCCTGGCTCCTCCCCCAGGTGGGGCCCAGTCTCTTGCAACAGACTGGATCTGTCGCATCATTTTCCATCACATGCTGTGGTGCAAGGCCTCTGGAGAGCACTTTGGGGGTGTTTGATGGATTAGGGCCCCCCCTCAGCTGCCTCCCATGTGAAAGTCCTGTAGATGTGGCCTGTGTGGCTGGGGGTTCCATAGCTGGGCCGGTTTGTGTAAGGGAGGACAAGTGTTCACTGCCTCTGACCAGAGGTTACGTTCGAAATCTCCTCCCCCTCCTCATTTCAGAGGGAGTCTGTGTAAACCTGGCCTCTGTGGGCTGTGGTCTCCCACACCCCAAACCCAGCCAGGGAAGAATTTCTGCTGTGTTTGGTTCTCTTGCCATACATTCCTTTCCTTCAGCCTTGTTTGTTTCTCCCTAAACTTGAAATGATTGAGCAATAGTGTCCTCTTTATCTTATTTAGGCAGCTTAACTCACAGCCCAAAGCTCTGTAAGTTAAGCTTGTGTGGTTGTAGTTTCTTCATACAGTTTTTGCTATAATGGGCAAAACTTCGTAAGTTTAAGGTATGAACGATTTCAGTCCCTGACAACCTTCCACCACCCTTCTCTATCCATATGATGTTCTGCAATCCAAGATGTTGCTTTACCCAATTTAACTCAAAGTTTTAGCTTTTTACCTTTTCTATCACTAAGCAAATTTGAATCTTAGATATAATGGTTATATGATGAAAATGACAACAGAAATGAAACACATAGTTTATATTATGACATTAGTTTTTAATTCTTGTACATTGGAGATCTATGCAATTAGAAGCATGTTAGACAGACAGGAAGACTCATATAGCACCAACTGAAATCAATCCAACTTCCTTGTATCCATGGCAATAAAATATTATGTAATTTACCAAAATGCCTAAAATAAGGAAGACCAGGGGGACTATTTTCTCACACAAGGCATTTGCTTTCATTGCAGTTGCTTCTTATATTCTTACATTGTTATGATAAACAAACACAGGTACTCAAATATCAAATAATAATTTGAAATAAGATGGTAATTACAACGTAAAGGAGAATGCCTCAGACAGCATGCATCCAAAGCTGTTACTGTTGGATCAGCTACTGTTCAGCAAAGCCTTTTCTGTCTACATTCCATCTACTAAGCATGACTTAATTAAATAATTTGATTTTTTGTCTGTTGTCACAGAGCATGAGGAGGTATTTCTAATAAAGGTAGGAACCATTCAAATAAAATCTGATAAGTATGGCTACAGATAATTTCAATATGAGAGCACATGATACAAACAAGAGGTAATGATAAAAATAATTCCGTTAAAACTACAAAAATCTTTCTTGTCAGATAATTCAAGCAGATGTCCAGTAAAAGCTTTATATTTTCAGGAAAAAGGGAAAGGGGTGGCAGAAGAATGGCTACACCGACTCTTCAGCATTCCTAAGTATCTTCATTAGCATTAATATGAATAATCTTAGAAATGGGTGAAGAACCAGGTTTCTAGTAGAAATTTATTAACATAAATAACTAAATGAAACTAATGAACCTAAAATTTGATTCAGCTCTAAGCTGTTTATAAGTAACTTTTAAAAAGAGAGACAATACAATTCTGCAATTTATCCCCGAGTGCATTGATTTAAATGAATGTTGACAATTAAATTAAAAGTTTTAATTGTTATCCAGAGGAAACTTATATTCATTAAAAAAAAAAAAAAAAGAAAACAATAAAATTTATTTAAAGTTTCTCACATTCTACAAATGAAGGCATGTGCTTTCTCCCTTTGTTGTCGAGTCAGTTAGTAAATGGATCATTACCCCATTAGTAACTGTTTGAAGGAATCAAAGACTTTTTGGGGTGTACTCAGGTTAGGTTTTCCAGTCTTGATACTCAGTTTAGTAGAACCCGACATGGATGACAGAGATGTATCTTGATTCCCAGGGAGAAAGGCAGATAAAATCATCTATCCCCTAGCTGAAGACATACACCCAACAACCTTTAAAAAAGTCAATGATATATCACGTTTATATACATTAGGCAACCATGTTCTTTATACTTGGCCCTTAAAATGAGCTAAGAGTTACCTTTATAGTCTTACCTAAATCAGCCTCCAGCTAATCTTTTTGTTCTTCTGAGCCCCTACCCAAGTCATGGGTAAGTTATTGAGAAGCACAAAACAATATATCTGAGATGCTTGGGGGGCACAAAAGTAAGAGAGAATAATATTTTCCAGGAGCCTATAGTTTGCCGTTGCAGAGGACCTGGCTGGATAAGCTTCTGAGCTGTACAAAAACTTCATGATACACCACTTTTTTCTTTCCTTAATAACTCATTTCTTTCTACAGACAAAGAGTCAAATCAACAACCAGACCCTTTTCCAGTATCACCTCCCCCAATAGCACAGTGGGGCCACTCCTGGAAAACTTGATTCATCTTTAGGCACCATTATGCATTTTTACTTGCAAAATTCTCACTGATATCAGTTTAAATTTTGCCTAATGATTGCACAAAGAGGCCATTAATTACTGGTATTTTAAAAGCCACAATTATTTATGTAAAAACTGAAAAAAGAATAGCTCATTTAATTGCATAATACATCCATTTATTGGGAGTATAAACTAACTTTACATGAAAATTGATGCAAAATAGGAAAAGACGGATGTGAGAAAGGAGTCACAGGACTGTTCTTAACAGTGCCATTTGCAGAAGATCTATATAAATAAATGAATAAATGAATAAATAAATAAATAAATAAATAAATAATAACAGTTTTTTAAAAGAGAGTTTCTATATTGAACTTTTCCCACAACCACCATTCAATATTCTAAGCAAAAATTCTTAACTGGTTCAACTATGGTATTACAGAATATACTGCAATTTGTTCTAATTAGCTCTGGCTCTGTACTACGGGATTCATATTGTGAAGCTAAATCTACTGCCATATGCTTCAGCATTATGGGAAGATGTATACAGTTTTCAATCAGCACTTCAAATATTTTCAAATATATAACAATCGTAGAATATTCATTTACTCCCAAATTGTTTCCTCTGATCTACCCAGTTGGATACTTTTTGATCTCTGCTTCAAATGATCTCCTGTATCACCTCCTCCTCTATGTATCCTGTTCTTGTCATATTTCTCCCCAACACTTGTTGCCCTATTAAAAAAGAGTAGCAACACAATCTGTTGTGATGGTATTTCTTCTTTGTACTTTACCACATCATCCATTTCTCTATCTCCTATAAAGCTATTTATACTCCTTGACAGGCTACTTTTTTTTTATTATTATTTGAGATACTCTTAATTTTGCAAGGTATTTATTTTGTCATTATTTCTAGATACGCTATTTGAATAGCATTTATGCTCAGCATTGAGCAAGGAAAATATCTTTATAAGGGAATTTAAAGACATAGCATAGTATATCAATTTCCAATTTCTGTAAATTTCAGAATTTCTAGGAGAAATAGTATTTTTCCAAAACTAAGATGATGATTTATAATTGTTTAGAGAAATTCAGAGCTTTAGGTCAGAATTGTAATTTTTTAATGGTAAAATGGTAAAAATATAGACAATTTCAACTCTACTTCTTAGCACAAAGCAAAGTGTTTGCTGCTAAAGGGGAAGATCAGAAAATTTAACGCCCGAAAAAAACCTGACTAAAAGCAACATGCACATGTAAGACATGTCCAGAATAAAATAATAAAAATAATAAATATAAAGTTGTGGATTTTGACTGTCATCATTAGGTGAGTACAGGTAATGAATTCTGAAAGTCAACTGGTTGACTGCATCAAATGTGCAGCAGTTCCACTAAGGGAACTTGTAAATGCAGCCAGAAAGTTACTCTTACATGTATGAGCAACTGATGTTACGAAGTCAGCATCAGAATGAAAGCTTTGGACTAGTAAAAGTTATCAATCAAAGGCATGGCTCCCTCACAGACCAAAATTTTACAGGGAGTCTTAGACAGATAAACTAGTTTGAAAAGAAACCGGTGGGACACTCCAAGTCAGAACTACAATTTAATATGAAAATTAAAAGCAGAAAACACTGTCTTAAACTGACAGAGTCAGGATACAGCCTGACACCCTGTTGGTCAGGGTGGTGGTAGCAGTCTGATTAAATGATGGTTGCAGTCCTCCTGATGAGATAGATGTGGTTCTGTTGAAGTGGTGATCCTGTAGAAGGACCTAGTCTTCCTCTGAAGGTCCAGTGGTGGTTATGTAGCTCTTGTCCTCTGGGAATCCAGTAGGTAAGGGCTGAGTGTGATGTTCCAAACCTGAGAATATATCCAGATTGGAATGCTTGGTTCCTCCCCCTGGGTGGAGCATTTCACAATGGGATGGTGTAATTTTATGAATGAGGCTTGATGGATGATAAGTAGATATCCTCCCGGAGGGAGTTATCAGGGATGAGTCATGGAAGAGATAAAGAACACTGCCCCACTTGGTTTTAACAGCTTATGAAGATAGTGATAGAATACATACTCTTGGTTATATCTTACTTTGTAACCTAAGACAACAGAATATTTATTTTCTCCATTTCTCACATCTCTATGGAAAATAATACTTTTCCTTCATGAAAATGATCAGAGTGTTCAGAGACTGACTGAGAGAAGACTGAATAAATTATTTTAGTAAATGGTCCATAACCTAGGGTTAAGGATGGTTAAAGGCTTGGAAGCCTTGCAGTTAAGGCACTTATCCAGGAGCTGCATTGTGTTTTGCTTTCTACACCAAGAATGATAAAATATCTTTTTTAGCCAACAGCTGCTTCATGTGAATTCTGTAATGGCTGAGCATCACACTCTGATGTGTCCAACTCCCTACACTTCACACAAAGAAATCAGTTCTGCTGTGGGAGCCTGGGAGGAGCCACTGTGAATCTCTAAAACTGTTTTGTGGACCCAAGATTCTTAAAATGCACCATCTAGGCCTTCTAACTGAATCAACATTTTGGAAGTAGCTGAGAAGGCTGTGTCCAGAAGTACTGACAATGTCAAAACATAAACTGCACTAATGATATTTCTTCTATTCTATGCTTGATTCTCTCACTAACTTTGTTGCATTCAGACCAAAATTGGAAAGCAAACAGCAAAGTGTAATGACATAGTCGTGACAGGACAGAAAGGCATGTATCCAGGTAGATCCAATGTGATCCAATTCAGAAGCACTTGTGTTTTCTGTGTCAAACTTTTGATTTAAGGTTGCCTATTTGTTGCCAAACTTATCTTTCTTAAGTCAATTTCTGTGAGTATCCAAATGAAATGGTTCCATGATCCTATGAAATCTATTTGCTTAATAAGGAAAAATAAGGTTATTACATTTTCTCTGGAAATTTCTATTTTCTGTAATACATTAAGAAATGCATTTTATATAAAATATTTTTCCTTTGTCCAGATATACTTGGCTGAAGTGCAAAAAATAGTATCTCATCGTCTTCGTTTGAAAGACAGATACCTGCCAAGGAAGGCAGGAACCTTCCCTGGGATGGAAAATATGCCCCCCTTCCCTCGTAATTATTATAACTATGAAATTGGGGGCTTTCAAGCAATGGTATGGGAAAAGGAATAACAGTTCTTGACTCGAATATATATATATATGTATAACAAGGCAAACACACAGCAGCAGCAGCAGCAGGCCCCAGTGCAGCCTCTCTCGGCCGCAGGCCCTTTCCCCTTCGGTGCAGTTACGCTCACAGCCAGCAGGGGGCGCTGGTGGCTCCCGGCCGGGCAGGGCGGGTGCGGTGATTCCCCCGCGCCTGCAGGGGGCGCTGTGGCACCGGCCCAGCTCCATCTCCCTCAGGTGGTAATGGCGGCTCTGCCGGCGGGAGAGAGAGAGAAGTGGCTTCCCTTTGCAAACCCACAGGAAGCAGCCGGTCTCACTTCCCCTCTGGGTCATGAAATGGACCACAGCGAGAACCTCGGAGCAGCAGGCTGGAACAGCAGAGGCAAGCACAGTCGGCGTGGCAAACAAAGTGTAGCAAAATCTGCAGCTGTGCTAGGAGCTGCTGGGGATCCAGTTGGGCAGGGCCACTTGGGTTAAAGTGTAGTAAAAAGCGGTGGCAGAAAACAGCAGCGTTGGGCGGGGGATCACTCCCGTGGATAGCTCAGCAGTGATGGCTGGTCCCAAGGTCAGGCCACCGTGCAGAGGGAGCGGCCCGGTGGTAGACAGTGTGCTAAAGCAAGCAGTGTCCCAAGCAAGCCCCAGTCACAGTGCCGAAGGAAAAGGAAAAAACCAGGCAAAAACCACAAGGCAACAGTATGTCCAGTCATGGGCCCACACCACGCGGCTGCCGAGTTGATCCCCCCGGAAAGAAACTGTCTCACCTCCGGTCCCGAGAGAGAGCGAGGGATGAGCCCAGCCCCTCACAGCCCAGCTGGAATCTCGCAGTATCTCTGCACTTCCCAAGAGAAGGTCCCTCAGCTAAGAGACTGCAGCTAGCTGCACACACACCCCACCCATCTTTTCCACATCCTTTGTCTCTCTTAAGTATTCATTGTTCAGGTCTCTTGGGCAGCAAATGGGAGAAAAATTCCCAAAGAGAAAGAAAAAAAAGGAATAAATCATAACCTCCAACACTTATTCACCTGTTTAGGTTTGGCTCAATGAAGAACTCTGGAGCTGTGAAGGAGATATTCCCAGCATTTTCAAACCATGCAGAAATGTGTTATGCACTACGTGTGTCAAGCTGCAGGCATTTCTTCTCTTGTCTCTTTGTACAGAGTATCTGATTGTGATGACAACTGACATTTTTTATCATAAGGTCAACAGTTTAGTCGGAAAACATTCACCATGACTTAGGGAATTTGTCTTGGTAAGAGGTCACTGGCAGGCTGAGTCTAGCTTTGTCATTTAAAAACAAATGTACTGAAAAAGGGGAGAGGGATGGGAATGGAGGGGGAAAGGGAAAAATAAAAGGCCTGTTTACCTTGTAGGCAGTTTTGTTGTCTTGCTGACCAGATTGCTACTTGCAGCTGATCATTAAAGTAGGCAGTCTTCTTCCAGAGCAAGAAAGCTGCTTTTGCAAAATTTTCATGTTCTTTTCAAAAAATTTTTCATGGAGAAAGGACATGAAAAGCTGTCATTGTGCAATCTTGGAAAGTTATTTTCCATAACTTTAGATATGCATTTTTAGAGATAGTAGTGGTACGTGCCAGGAAACCCACTCATGTTTCAGATACCCTGCTTGATTCAGTATTCAATATTTGGTTTACATAGCCTCTGTTTTCAATTAATCTTTTTTTGATAACTACATACTATTTTTAAATTTGATATACCCCATAATACAATTCACACAAAGATTGAATTAGCATTCATTTTAAAATGTGTTTTATGGGGTTTCATTAATTCATGAGGAGGCAAAGGTTATGCTTAGAATGAATAATATTTGCATAATAACAACTACTTAGTTCCTGTTCTTGCAGTCATTTAAATAAGGGTCCAGGACAGAGTATTACCATCTCCAGCCTGCATGTTTGACTTTTCAACCCATTTTTCTCTGTCTATTGTGAGAGTGGTATACATGTGCAGAGTACATAAAAGTCCAGGTATATTCTTGTATCCAGAATTTAGACAAGTGGAAGAAGAATAGATATATTCCATACATGTGAAGACGCAGTGGAAAAAGAAATTCTGAAAGAAATTGTAATCTGAAAATAATTTATGCAGAACGGGATGGAATTAATATGGCCTGACTGAGTTTTTTTGTAATACTCAAAGCAAACCAGTTTGCATATGGACAGAGCAGAGCAGGAAGATGGAAGGAACAGACACTTGCTTTGGTTCTACTCTTAGAATATACTGGAAATGACCAGCACTTGGCTGGTCTGAGCGGTATCATGCAGCTTCTAAGACCTTTGGAGGGCTCATCATGTGGCAGACTGTTTTCCGTGCCACTGCGCTGCTGTTCCCCTCTCATTTCAGACGAACTTGTTTGGGTATTAAACCAATTTCCAAGAAAGTCACAGTATTCACCAACATGTAAGATGAGCACACATGAATAAAATATTTTGGTGCACAGAAAATCCTAAGGGAGTGTCATAAAAGCATCTCCCAGATGGTGACCAGTTCCAGCTACTCCAGACTGGTAGATTGCTTTAGTTCAAAAACACAAGGTGAACTGTTTTAGAGCTGTGTACCAAAATAACTGCAGCTGAGTACAAAACCTGAAATTACCAGTACTCATATGCATGACTATCTTTGAAACAGCACAGTTTTAACTGAGCACTCTATTAAGATACAGAAATAAGTTTTAAAATTTCTTCTAGTTTAATATTCAACTGTGGAAACAGCTAGTCAGCTGAACATCCAAATTTAGACAGAGACAACTTGACAGCAAGCTTTGGAAATCGCAGTCCTTAGACACTCTTAACGGACTTTCCAGAGGCAAAACCTATGATATGTTGAGATGGGTAAAAGTTTTCCTGTTGGTAAAAAAAAATATAAGAAGGGCAGAGGTTTCCAGAGGCAAAGACAGATGTCTATTTTGATCTCTCTCTTCCTTACCGCTAGAGGACTTGCACCAATTTTCCACTGAGCAACAAGAATTGGTAACAGCCGGACTCCAGAGGCTGGCATTGACAGAGGCTGGGATGGGTAAACTAAGAGTCACTAATTGCCCCTGAAGAACAGAGAAACCAGCTATGGGCACTAAAAGTTTGTACCACCACACAGTCTGCTCAGATGCAGCAGACATTGTGGTTGATGGAATCTTCAGACTCAAGTAAGATACACTTATACATTTTCTCAGACAGGAAAGAGCATGAGTAGGTACCATAAATTCAATAAAATTCAATGTATCTACACTCCTATTATCTATGTAAGTGCTGAGATAACTTAGTTATTGTGAGATTTTTTTTTTCAAGAAATAATCAGAAGACATCGCTTTTACTAACTTTAAAAGGTATGACTTTTTCTTTTTTGGTGTAGAAACCAATTCCTTAATTGTTCTCAGGGGATAATTATTTCAGCAAATGTCCTCATATGAAGTAACTTAAGGAACAGCTTCATCAGTAGCTACAAGTATTTTTTATGAATCTAAATGCCATTTACTTTATTTTATTTTCTCGTCTAAGATCTGGATAGGCTTTAATTCTCAGGAAGGAAAAGTTTATAGCTTCCTTAATGAGTTGTGACAAGTTCTGTTCATCTTTCAGCTTCTTTTTTTCTAGTATGCTGAAGCCTAATGGTTTACATTTATTATATTAAAAAAATACAGTGACACCTTAAAATCTGCTTCACAAGAATGATCTCTCATCATCGTTTGTCCATTTATGCCTTGCACACAAGCTTTTCCAAAGCTAGATGGGCTAATGGACACTTTGAATTCTCTTTGCAGCTCTGGTGCTGACCTGCTGCATGAACCTATGCAGTTCAGTTATCATCCTTTTGTTCATCTCATCCCTTTAGATCGGAAGCTCTTCAGGGCAAATGAATGATGTAGTCATTATGGCTGTGAAAGAAATAAGGTGCTGTAACTTCTCACTTTTCATTATGCCTTTCCAAAGAAGGTACCTTTCCCTTAGTCAAAAATTCATATTAAAATTGGTCTACAGTATAAAATTTCTCCAGCAGTATCTATGAACTATAATCTCACAAAGAATTTTGTACAAAATGAACTTCCTGCCCTACAAAAATTCAATTAATTCTGGCATCATTTCAAGAGAAAACAGTTCCATCTCTACCTAAAATGAATTGAAAGTTTTTCTAGGATATCTCTCATTGCATAGTTTACAAAGAAATAGGTAGTCTTTGTGAATTTGCAGTGTTTTATGTAGTTTTCATAACAAAAGCTTATGCAGCAAATTGAGATTTTGAAAAGAGAACTGTTCTAAAGTACAAAATATTTTTTAAAAATGCAAAACTAAATTAACAATTTTATCTATTGTTCATTAATGCTATTTACACAGAATCGTGTAGAGAAGATTGTAATTGTGCTTCAGGGGGAATACTTCTTCTGCATGGTGGCAAAACTGAGCAAACTATAGGGAAAACATACCCGGGAGTAGCTGAGATGTAGAGAGCAGTATCTAGAGAATATTTACTTTATTTATACTGAGAAAACTTTTCTCTATCTTACTGATGATGATGTGCCAAGCCACAAAAATGCAATTCTTATGGGCACTGTTATGAATTCTGCTTTAATTTCCCACTTGCCTTTTAATTTTTACAGTACACATAAAGCATCCAATAGCACAGGAAATATTAATAGACTTACATCCATTGCTTTTCATGTTGTTACCACAGATCTTCTCACTTGACAAAGGAAACATGAGAGATTCTAAGTGCAATATAGAGTAATGAGATAAACAACTCAAACTAAGGGAATAAAGTCCAACAAAGTTACAATGACTTTCATGAAATAGGTGTTCACCTTATGTCTGGACAGATTTAAATTATTATTATTCTGCATATCTAATTAGAACATTTAGCTGATTTCAGGTGCTTTTAATGATCGTTTTAGCAAACATGATAGATCTCTAGATTTTCTTTGAATTTAATATTTGAAGGGTTTTTCAGGGTCATATGAGTTTGCCTCCTTAAGGCAGCAGGATTAGAACTAGAAGTAAATCTACTTTTTTAATTTATTTTTTTATTGTTCTTTAGTGGAATCTCTTGCAGCATGGAAAGTAATGATTCCTCTATCTTCCATAGAAAAAGAAGAGTGGAATTAAAAAAACAGGGATGTAGAATAGGCCAAAATGTTAATTTCAAATTTCGTACTTTTATAATTAGCAGCAGCAATGGTCTTGAACATAAACTCAAGTTTCCTACATACAGCTCTGAAGAAAATCTGGAATTTTCAGTTGCATCCATCTCATTAAGAAATTAATCCAGTCAGCCTCACTTTCAGAAGGGATGTTATCAGCTCCACTTTTTATGCACTTTGATATCTCCTTCTGCCAAGCAGATCAGGGTTCAGTAGAATTTGGAGCAATTGTGCAGCCTGACCTTATCTCGCTCTTCAGACACCACGTGCATTTGAATAGGGATTTCTGGCATGCACAAATAGGCAGAACAGCAGGAGACTTGCAGAGAACTTCAGACTCATTTAACAGCCACTGCAGCAGGTATCTATTCATGACCAATAGTACTGACTCAGTATTGCCTTATATTCTTTCTCCCCTCACTCACCTCTGCTACTCCACAAACTACTCACTGGTCCAGTTTTTAAAGTTATTAGAAGTACCTCTGCCTGAATTAAGGTGCAAATGAGACCATATGTCAAAGCCAATAGTATGGGTTTTATTTGATAGTAAATGAGAGACACAGAGAGAGAGAGAGAGAGAGAAAGGAAGAGAAAAAAATAGAAAATAGATGGGGGTACAGAAAGAGAGTGACAGAGACAGAAGAAAATATCACCACTCGGTGAATCCCACCAGCATCCCCATGATCCTCTCCAGCTGGTGTTCTTGGTGGTGAGGGTCCCCCAGGAAGCACGGAATTGATTAATATACGTTCAGGCCAGGTGGGAAGGCCCAGGCACCTCCCTGAGAGGGTGGAGGGGAAGCAGTTTAACACAGTCTCTTGCAGCAGAGTCTGGATCTGTTGCATCACTTTGTGTCATGTGCAGTGCTCTGGTGCAAGGCCTCAGGAATGAGTCTGGGGGTTTTTGATGGATTATGACAGCTGCCTCCTACATGAATGTCCCATGGATGTGGCCTGTGGGGCTGGGAGTTCCATAGCTGGGCCAGTTTGTCTAAGGGAGGATGAGTGTTCACTGCCTCTGACCCAAAGACTTACCAGCATCTCATGGCTTGTAAAATATTTTTTTTATATTTAATGATTTTTATGATGTTTTATCTAGGCATTCTGAGCCATCAGGCATGGATGCATAAACACACCACTGCAGCACAGTACCTATGTTGTAGTATCTGCTCCAACGCATCAGCAGGATCACTTTCACCATGTTAAGTTTCCAAGGGTAACAATGTGACATCTGCTGAAGGATAAGCTCATTCCTGAAAAGTTAATAATAAGAAAATAATGAAGAAATTAACTCTATGAGTCCTTTCTTGTATTTTTGTTTTCAATTCATATTTCTGGATAGAAATGTAAATGCACATAAGCATTTTGTTGGTATATGTTATTTTTCTGTCTTGTGTTTTGATAATGCGATAATTATGGATGTAAATATAATCTTCAGTTGAGCTTTTGGCTTCTTTTTACCATTTAAATATTATCTGCTTCAAAATGTTGTGTTGGAATGGCATTGTACAACATTTGTACCCTTGTACTTGGTGTTCTAACCAATTTTGAAGGGGAGGGAATTGCAAGGGTTTCAGTACTGAAGACTGATGCTTTCCTTTGAGATTTGGGACATCTAAATTCTAGAATACAGTACAGACAAATTTCCAGAGCTCTCATGTCTATCTCATTCTTCTGAGATGTGGTTTCATTACAGCATGTGATAGGGAGATGACACTGGAAACAAACAAACATCAAGCCAAGCAAACACACACTAGAGATATTTCCTAAATAATTTCTCTGTGGGGCTCCCACAAGGCTTCCAAATAAAAATCAGTCTCTGACTGTAACTTGGACAAAGACATATCCTTTGAGATTCCAGAGTAAGTGAAAATCGTCATGAAACCCATCCTCTCTTCTTCCTTGTAGTTCCACTACTGACATCACGTTAATATTCCTGAGGCAGCACATTTCTTTGCATAGCAGTGCCTTTTGGTACCCTGGTAAGCAGTAAGATACCTCTGCTGTTGGTTGAAATGAAAAAATAAGACATTTTAAAAGAACAGATATGTTGCCAAAAGACAAGTATCACAAACTGAAAAGTGAAGAGACTAAGAAAAAAATATGCCAATATAGATCCAATATCTAAATATTCTCACATCTCAAATGCAATCCTTTAGATAAGTTCTCTGTTTAAAAAAGTCTACCTAAATGAAATTACATTTTGACAACTTCCTCAAACAGATCTTCACCAATATATCAGTAGCTAACGTTGTGATAATTCTCTTTAAAAGTAATATTACAGCATTCCATCTTGATTAGATTTCAATTTATCCACATGTGAACATTTGTGGTGTTTACTTATATAGAAACAATGACCCACACTTATTCAAATTCTCTTATATAGACAAAATGTCAAGGAATAGATATACTTTTCCTATTAGACAAATACCCAGTTATAGATTTTTTTACTACTCCTATTCATTTCGACTTCACAGTCCTCAGTTATAAGATGCAGGATATACAACTATTCTGTGCTAGTACTCTATTCAGAATGCAAAAATCACCTGGTAGCTGTTCTTTCTTGTGAAAGCTGCCAAATTAAGTATAAGCGTATGAGGTAGGTACTGATATAAAAGTGAAACTTTCAAGCCTTTATATTCTCAAAGGAAACTTTATCTTAAGTTTTGTCTGAAACAAGATAGCATAAGAAACCAAATCTGATAAGCACAGCTGTGCCTTGCCATTTGTATGCAGTAATGGACCTTGAAGAACAATGGGAAGAAAATCAAACTAGTCTTAAATCTATATCATATAAATATTCCACTGATACTGACTTCAGATGTATACATTTAGAGTTCTGTGAGCTGAGTTCACATTTTTAAATTACTACTTGAAATACAGCTCCAAATATTTTACCTACTCCTCCCAAAGGAAAAAAAAAAGTCGTATTTCCTGCTCTTATTTCAACTCAGAAGACCTAGAGGAAAAAGCATTAGCTGTGATTTTTTAACTTGTTAGTTATTATTAGAATTCTTTGCCCCTCTAAATTGCAGGACATAGCAGAAAAAATGGAACGAGATACGAAAGGGAAAGAATATTACACCTGCGTGCTGTTGGTGCAGGCACACCCTTCTTCACCCACCATCTGTACTGCAATGTTCTAATAGTCACAAATTCTTAGCTCTTTTAGAGTAAGCATCATATTCCATTACACTACTCTTCTGGGAATACACTAATCTGTAAAAAAAATATTTCTAATCGCATTAGCAAGCACCTCCTTAGTTCAGGTGAGTAAATGTTTGCAATCTTTGGAAAATTCTGCTAGATTAAGTCAACATTGCGTTAACTTTTTTTTTTTTTTAAGACGGGTGTGAATATTTCAGGTACCTGAATAGGTAGACTAAACTATAGATCAATAGGATGATCTTCCTAATGCCATAAAATCATTAGGCCATCACAAGACTCAGTCATTGTACTGATATAAGAAAAGGTCTCACTGACGCCCCAAAAATCAGCCACCCTAAGCACAATCAAATCAGAACTCAGAAAGCAGCTGTCAGTCTAAAGGCTTAACTGAACAAGACGGGGAAAAGGTCCCAGAGGTTTGCATCCCTCCCAGAGAATATTCTTCCTACTTTGATCTTCCATGATAAGCCAAATGACGACCCTTGGAGCTGTAGACGAAAATTCGTTTGTAGAAAAGCGTCTCTGGCTTTAAATCTCCTTTCAGCTATAACACTAAGTGGAATTGTCATGCTCTATGAATTCAAAGCAACACAGAAACCAATAGCAAATTTTTTTTTTCTTTAGAAGTCCTTATGTATTTACCATCCAAGCATTTTAAGTGGGGATTCTGTAAGGAAATTTACAAAGCCTAATGGTATCAAATAATTTTTGTAGTGCATTTAGAAAATGAATGAAAAAAGCCTCAGTTACTAGAATGCAACAAATTGTAAGAATAGGCCAATATTATATTTAATAAGCTGCTATTATCTAAACATGGCAATAGAAATTGAAGGTCACACATACAAGATGACAGTGTTTTGGAAAGTAATGACTTGAGAAAAAGGCTGAAATATTACAAGAAAAAAAAAATACTGAAAATTAGTTCAACATACAATGCAGTGCTCACAAGCAGTAAGGCAGTCTGTGGATTTCCAACTCAAATCACAATGCTGTTGTTTCAAACTTCATCTTAAAACATTTACAGCCTGGAAAGATGAACCCCCAGCCTTGGATAAATGCACTGTGCTTTATTTTTGAGCTCTTGCTTTATGCACACTGCCTGAAGTCGTTTATACCTGGTTTTAAATTTAACTTCAACATTAATACATCTTGTGCTATTTTGTCCTGTCTTGTCTAATGTAATCAACAGCATGGGTCTTTTATCATTGTCACTTTGTCTTCAGCATGCAGGAGCTGCTCAGCAAACAGGCTTCTGGAAACTTGCTTATTGTGTATCACCTCTGACTCCAGCTTCTCATAAAGCAGAGAGACAATATAAATTTGCAAGGTTTTTTTATTTATATATTTATCACCAAAAAAAAAGCCAAAATCCCCATTGTTTTCATACTGCAATTTCCATACCTTCTGTGACTTAGATTGAAATAAGCTCAAAGAATGGTTCTTAAGAGAGGTCGCCAACACATACAGTTCTGTTAATATTGGATAATAATTCTATTGCTATAACAATCACATATAGAAAGCTTATACCCAAATATTATAGCACACTGCCATCACTGTAGAATATTAGAATAGAATCAGTTCCTGAGATTATGGACAAATAAATACGCTAACAATGCACATCACATTTCAAAGTCATCACTTAAACATTTTGAGTGAAACCCTGAACTCACTTAAAGTCAATGGCAAAACTCCTACAGACATCTGAAGAAGTCAGATCCTGTCCCTTATTGCTGCCTATATTCATTTTTGCCAGCCATATGACAAATTATTAGTAGAAGCACAGGATATTACTTAGTCTTAGCAGAGATGGTAAGAACCAGAAAAGAAGCTTTTCAAATACATTATACATGAATCAAGCTGTTATCTTTTGAACAATTTGTTCAATGAGTTGGCATTCAACCAGATATGGAGATGGTCAAATACTGCAAAAGACTATTCTTGAATAATTTATTTAATGAATAACAGCTACTTTGGGAGGATAATGTATTCTGTGAGTATACTCAGCAGTTTACAGCCAAAAGTGTTTTATCCAACATTAATTACTGTTGTTTTGTTTTGGGGAAGCATTGAAATACTGTAAGGTTTTGTTTGTTTTGCTTTGATCTTCTATCACTGCACAGTTGCCAGCACTCGTGCTAGAGTACACAAATAACAGCCACCTGACTTTTGTTAAATTTGGTTTCACATTGCTTCAGCATGTAGGATATGTTAACTTTCATCTAAAGAATTCAAGTGACGTTTTAACAGTCTGTGTATTCAAGCAGTAAGTTTTATGAGACTTAAAGAAAAAACAAAACAAAACAAAACTTAGGAAAAAGCCTCCAGCTTCCAAACAGCTTGAATTTAGATAATACTGCCATGTTCATGCTTTCTTCGATAGCTGTCTATTAACTTCATATTATGATTTTCTAAAAAGTTGGTTTTTTTTTAAATAAAGGAATAAACTAATTTACATAAGCAGATGTTGTGTTTAATTTCCAAGCCTAAGAGAATTTAATTCTTGACACAAAGGCATGGAAATAAGTTGTGTGTAGTTTTAAGCACGGTTTCCTCCCTCAGAGAAAGATTAAGCAAATATTCACATCTCCAAGTCAGTCTATGCTGTTGGGAGTTCCTTAATATTATGGCATCTATGCCCTTGAGATCTCTTCTCCACTGGACAATGGCAAGAATGTTGTGATTCCCATAACTGAGGCGTACCCCAAGACATTCATTCCAGCCTTTCTTCTGATCCTCACAGTTAGCCTTAATGCACTTAGTTTCTTACACAGTCATTCTAAAACATTGTATCAATACTACTCTCAAAACACAGACTTCGTCAAAGTTACAAGGAAACTGCAGGAAAATGCGAAAAAAAAAAAA
>VZRF01005185.1:41719-191506 GCA_013396875.1 Vireo altiloquus | reverse complement strand
AAAAAAAAAAAAAAAAAAAAAAGAGGAGTCTGTGGGCTCTGACAAATTAGTCAAAGGGAAATTCTCAGCTTTTAGCTCTGGCTGGGGAAAATTTCCATGGCCAGAGCTGTGAGAGTCTAAGCTGTGAGAGTCAGGGAAATGTACCTTCTCACAGTCAGAGGATGGAAACTGAAGAAACTTTTTGTAAACTATTTGAAAATGTTTTGGGAAACATCTATCTCACAGAAGGCATTTGTGCCTTTGTTATCCTAACAGTTTGCTCTGTAGCTAACCATTCCTAGCTGCTCTTGTCTCTTTCTCTGCTCCTGACCACAGAAGCTGGAAGCACCAGCTCAGAGAGCAGCTGGATCTCTTTTAGAGATCTCTTTGTCCTGTCTGCTTGTTTGCTTTGCATGAAATATGCATGCAATAAAGAAGATATTTACCTTCTGCATAGTCAGTCTTATGTTGCCATGGCCAGGACATAGCCTGAAATGCGACAGGAGTCTTGTGTTTTTAAAGTAGTCTGTGTATAGCAGCAGGATAGCCATGTGTAATGAGGTACTGGCAGAACTTCTGTCACATTTTATATATGCAATTCTTTCCACTCTGAGGGTATATATACATCATATCCACTGGTCTCAGGCTGGAAATATAATATGTGCCTAATGAGGATACTCAAAGGTACATCAGGACTGGCCACAAAGAATATTACTTATTTAATACAAGATTACTTGTGATTTGGAAACGTGACCTCTCACTGTTTTAGTAGAAAGTTTAGCCTACTGTGAAGCATCTCCAAATGAGCAAGTACACATGGAGGACCAGTGTGAATCTCACAGGTCCCATCCCTGCCCCACCTGGGTGTGCAGCCTCTTTGCTGGGGAGAGGGAAATCCAGGAGCTGCTGCCTTCCCTCACTAGAAAGTTACCTCATCCAGCTGTTCTCTAAATGAACCACAGAGTCACGGCCCATCACTACATCCCTACACCCTCCCCGCTGTGGCTGAAGATGATCCATCTTCCCTCTGCTCCTGGTAGGCAAGTTGTGGTTTCAGCTGTGACGTTCAGCACCACTGGGCATCTACAGTATGAGCCTGGGAGGGAAGAGAGGAGGAAAACCATGAGCAAGTCACAAGCTTAGATGGTGTCTCACTTTCCCCGCCACTGCTCAGGTCAAATGAAGCTTAGGTCACAACAAATAGACTTCTAGCTACAGAGGTGGGGTGGATCTGGCAGTGCTACTGAAACTCTTTTTCAGGGTAAAATTACCGAGAATTTTTTCATAGCATTGATTCACTCTTCACTTTATTTATTAATTTTTTAAACAGTTATTTGTCTTCTTATAATGAATTTGAGAAAAAATCATATTTGTATTCTTTGTACAAATGCATCTAATGCATTATGATATTATTCAATATCTGTAAGCCTTAAAGCTTTTCAATAAATTAACAGCAGGCATCACTTATTATTTAAAGTAATACAATTATTTTTGTTGTTTTAGAAACTTCTTGCAAAATATAACTTACAGTAAGTAATTTTTTCACTTTAAATACATTTTCAAATCTATTGGCTCAGTACCATATGTGCAAATGGAATCCAAAAATTTCAAATACAAAATATTATTCAGAGGCTTTTTAGATATTCTAAAGCAAAACTATTTTAAATGAGCTCTTGGGAAATATTCATTATGATGCAGTCTTCAATAATACCAATTTATGGTCTTTTTTTTTTCCTCACAGGCTCCTATCTCTTTCAATGTACTGATTAAATATAGAAGGTACTAAGTACTGTGCAAAGTACTGTATTTTTAATGAAAAGAGTCTTGAATAGTCATATAGGAACAGTTTTGAATAGTCTTGAATTTTTCATGTAGAAAAAATAAACCATGACAAGCTAAATACTATTTAAAATAGTCTTTATGAGTTTTAACTCCCTTTGTCTTAGTCACTAGGGTGCCCCACTCTTGTTCCCAAGACACACATTAAACTATGTTTTTCTGATTTTTTTTCATTAAAAGGACTAAATG
This sequence comes from Vireo altiloquus, assembly GCA_013396875.1. Lineage (NCBI taxonomy): Eukaryota > Metazoa > Chordata > Aves > Passeriformes > Vireonidae > Vireo > Vireo altiloquus. The sequence goes on along the minus strand of VZRF01005185.1, from coordinate 189,499 downwards.
TCTCTATTTGAAAGAAATTAGAAAAATTGTTTTTATAAAGATTATTTCTTGATATAGGACATTTCTTTTGATAATCCAGATCAATACATATAGATATAAAATGAGCTCTCTTTTGGTGAATAAATCAACAGAAGTTACCTACAAAAGAATAATTTAGAACAAAGATGGAAAAGCGATTAATTTTTGTGTTTTCACAGATAACTTGTTTATGAACCAAATAAAAAGCAAAGCCTTGGAAAGGGGAAAATTACTGAGAAATTGACTAGAGAGAGGCAAAATAATTGAAATCACCTCAAATTTACTATTTTATTTAGTCCTTTGAGTTATATGTGTATCTCATCTTCACAAATAGTCTAAATGGTTTTGATATTTGACAGGAGTAACTGTTACTATCTTATTTTACAAGAGTTTGAAATAAATAACCTCAAAGCAATGTCTGTCAAATTTCTTTTTCCCCCCAAGCCTGAAGTGCCAATAATGTCATTACAAACTGTAGAAACAGTGATCTGCCCTATAGACAGTAAGGATGGAAGAATTTGAAAAGGTCCTTTTTTGTTTGTGCTAAGTTATTGCTTCTTGTTTCCTGACAGATGTTTATTCTGCGAAGGGATGAGATAACATCTCGAGATAAAATGCAAGTTCTGGATTCAGGTTTTTGATGAAGAGAGATTGGAGTAGTGCATTTCATAATTTAGAGATGACAGAACTCTTTAAAATGCTTTTATATTTGAGAGTGTTTATATAAGCAATAATTAAAATACATAAATTATTATTCCTTAAAGACCTTATAGGATTATTTCTATTATTTATAAATATTCTTTGGGATACTTAATGTATTCTGTAGTCTGTGAAACAACTGAGGGCTATATGGAATGCATGAAATAAGTGTCTTGTTTTCCATGTTCCTAAAATTAGCATGAAGTTTAACTTCAGGGTCATGTTATTTTCTTATGTGACCCTGTGTTTCATGTACTACATAGTGAACATATGTAGTTTCACAACAGAGTTCTCCTCTGGAGATTTTTCACGAGTATGATCTGAATCATAAGTCACAAATATATCAAACTAATTTTGTAATTTTAAGGGACAAAAAGACATTTTCATCTTCATTTTGGAAATAGATGGAACAAGATAAAAATAACAGAAACTGGTCATGAGACTTTGTGATTAAACTTGCCTTCTCTCTTGAGGCTGGACCCAACATCTTTCTCATTCTGGTTTTATTAGTGACTGGTCTGATCTGTGCAGGAATAAGAAAATTTTAGAATTAAGGAATTCACACCTTTTAATATAGTATTTTGTAAAAGTTTTAAATCTAACTACTATAAAGTGCTGACTTTTCAAACCTGTTTTTTGTTCTGCTAATTCAGTATCAAATTCCTAGTTTACTTTAAGGACACCTTGATTTTAATCTTCATTACGTGTTCAAAAGTATGAATGCAAACAGCTTCATCTTCCTAGTTAGTCTACCAGACTTGTTTTATTAATGATCAATTAGATTTTTTTAGCTTGGAATCAACAATAGAAGAAAATATGTATTTATCAGGCTGCTACAGAAAACAGTTTTCAAGGGTTTTTTTTCTGTGAATATTGAAAAATATCACAAGTTTTTAAAAAATGGGAAAAGGGAGAAGAAATCCACAACACTCTATGGGATAGAGCAATATACCAAAAATAACAGTAAGAGAACATTCTCTCTATTATAAGCAGAACTAATGCTGTGCATTCCAGTTTATGAAAGTATCTTCAAGTGGTGCTTACAACTTTCTTTTATCAAAGATGCTGGTCAATACTTTATAGCGTCTCTAAGCTTATTTGCTCTGATCAAAGTATGGAATATAAAAGATTAAAGTCTTCTACTAATTACATGCCTCAAGGCACATTAACAACGTAAGTGTCAAAGCTCTGCCGAAAATTCATTTCACATTTTTAATAAAAACTGATAGCAAGGTTTTGAATGCATCTAACTGGAAAAAAGTAATTTTTGTTTCAGCAGCGTCTTTATGAGGAGAGTGTAAAATCCCTGAAACCTCACAAACACAAGGGTATAAGCAATTTGTGCTCTGAAAACCGAGTACTAGAAATCCTGTCAAACAATTCTCAGTGAGTTTCTCCTTAAAAATTCTTGATGGTAGCAAAAAAGAACTCAGCACTGGAAATCAACACTAAATTTTTGATCAAAACCATCAATTTCATAACCTCAAACAAGCAAATATTCAAAATCTTTCTCTTAGCAGTATGGAACAAAACACAACTACTATCAGTTTGAAATTTGTAGGTTTTTTTCATCACTTAAATCTCTCTCATGCGTTTCTGCAATATTCTTTTTGACATATCTCTTCTCTCCTCCTGTACCAGCCACTTATTTTCCTTAAATGCACCAAGTGAAAAGATGAAATCAAATCATTTTATAAAGTTCCTGAAAACCTAGTAATGGTTGTAATGTAATAGGTTCCTGTGGAACTTGGGCATCGGAAGCTTAGCATATTGCAAAGATGTTTTGCCTTTTGCCATAACTCCTATTCATTGTGATTGCCTGTCAACTTGTGCTGTTTTCTCAGTGAATTGGGATTGTTGGACCTTGCCATCAGTGAAAAGCAAGACTTGTGTCAAGCCTTGCCAGAGATGCCAACTCCCTATTCCTTGGGAGCATGGAGAAAAGAAGCAGTCAATGTGTAAGTCATGATTGATATTGCTTATTGATCCAAGTGTACTGCAGAAGAGGTCTATTGTTTCCATCATTTGCCAGAAACCGTCCTGAGAATTTAAGCCATGTTAGAGGTCACAAAAAACCTAGTAAAATTTCCAGTTAACTCTATCTGAACTACATTTGTAAATAATTAAATGACTGGAATAAATCTGATATTTTTAATCAGAAGTACAGTGCTTTTCAAAACATGGTAAGGAAAACCTTGATTTGCCTAGATTATGAATATTTTAGCAAGTTTTTCCATCAGTATTTGTTGACTGCCTGTGAATGCATTACTCCCAAGTGACTTAGGATAATTTGCTTCTTTGACTTTAACAAGATTTTATTCTAAACATATTAAAGTTAGTTTGAGAGGTAATTGTGTTACCTCTCAAGATGACAGTTTGAGTGACCTATGAAAATCATCAAGAACAATAATTTACAAGAAATTATGTTTTGTTTCCTTGTAATGGATGTCCAGGCAAGACCTTAGAATTTCTCTTCTATCACACAGAAGAATAAACAGCTTAATTAATTTGCTCTGTGAACATTCCTGATAAAAGCAAGAAAATATGAAAAAAAGAAAAAAGAGGAAAGAAGAAAGAAAGAAATAAAAAGCTATCAATTATGTGCACTACTTTCAATTCTGTGATGATTTTCTGACCCATCTGCCTCAGTAATGAACCTCAACAGCAGTTTAACAGTTTTTTTAAAAGATTTAGTCTTTTGTTCTAGAGGGAAAATAAAACTATTTTCAAATCTCTCCTGCGTCTTTAATTTTGAGAGACAAAATAAGAGAATGCAGAACAGCAGTACGAAAAACAGCAGATGTTTTCTTATTTAAGAGTTATGTACTAAAAATGTCCCTTAAGGGAATTGCCAGCTCTACCAGTTTTGTCAAGCACTGTCACAGAGCCAAAGTGCACCTCAACATGTCTAATCAGCCTGCAGCCTAGGAAACCGAGAAAATCACTTTACACTTTCCTTCCACAAATCTCCTCAGATGTGACAAAACAGAGGGGTGGGGGGTACAGAGTGGTGGGGGGAGGTGAAGCTGCAAGAAAAAAACAAGATTATGACTTTCTCTTTAAGTCATCACACACACATGCTGTTTCCTCAGATACCTCAAGGAAATTTCTTAATTAATGTATTTCATATTGTAGCAAAGCCCAAAAATGTGAAGCCTGATAAAACTTTTGAAGCATAAAATTCTACAGAAGAAAGCTTTTTGTAGCTTGCATGAAGGAAATCATACATGCAACATCCCTTCTCATGCAACACTCATAGGGCCTAAAGACAGCATAGTTTCCCCTTTGACTACAAAACAAAATATAGATTCTCCTATATAGCTATAAAACAAAATAATAAATACCTGTCATAATGACCCAAGAGGTCCATGTGGCTGATATTTTGCCAGGAATATGTATCTAAATCACAGTTTTTGTTTAACAAATTACAAACAAAACTGTTAAATAACAGTTCAACTTTCTTGAGCATTGCCAGGAGGTTTATCATCAACCTCTTTCTTTCCATTAGGTCAAACTATGATATCAACATATATCATTCTATTTACTTCAAACGACCAAGACTAAGATAAGCATAAAATAGAAGTTGAGGTATTCAGGATCTAGAATATGTGTTTTCTTTCATCTGATTATGTGACTTTTTGACATTGAGGATAAGAATATTAAGGAAAGAATTCTCCATCTAACAAAATATAGTTGAGGCATTGTTCTATGCTTCCCACACCACTGACAATGTGTTTATTCAGGTGACTCAAGCTGACAGTGAACAAGAGGCAGTCTGATCAACTGCCTTGCAGTGTGACATAGCCAGCATGGTATACAGTGCCATTGGTTGGCTAAGACTCATCTCACATGAAAAATTGCTGGAAAATTACTAGGAAAATGATAACAATTGTATGTCTTGTATTTCTCAAAAAATATTTGTGAAGGTAATACTAACAAAGGAAAACACCATGAAGAAACCATAGAAAGACTGGTGGCACAAAATGAAGTTGACTTTAATGAAGGGCTGTAACTGAAGATCCCTGGTCAGGACAAACAATAACATTGTCCTGTGCAACTACACACGTTTTTAAAGGGTAACTCCCCAATAGCACACTCTACTCATGTCCCCATGCTGTGGTAGGATGTTCTGCAGCCTACTTTCTCAGCTTATCTCAAAACGTTTCTCTTCACACTCACCAAGTTTTAAATACACATTTCCATAGGAATTGCACATTGCAGTGATATATGTATTCAGTAAGATACACTTTCAGGTGTGTAAGTCACATTTTTTTAAATGCAGTTGCAAATTTTGTGTGTTTTTACAGTAAACACCATGCCATGAAAGTTAACATATCTGGTAATACTGTACAAAAGAGTTATTTGATTAACTGATTAAGTAGCAGTTGGCATTTCTAACTCAGTTGCTGCCTAGATTATTATTGATTGATATACTAAAACATATTTCATAAAACATTCTAACCAGTATGAAATTTTATATCCAAAACAAACAGGGATAGAAAATAGTAAAAGAAGTTATAGTACTGTTGAATAATATAACTGGATTTTAAATTCCACCAGAATTGTTTGGTATATCCAACTCTGAGAAAAGAGTTGTATGATATATCCATATATATTTTGAGCTGTTCTACTCAGTGAGTTATTAATTTGCGCTTTACAGAATAATAGAGTATTTGCATGAGGCAACTAAGGGAGGGAAAGTTAAGATAAAATTCAAGTATTTGGAAAATCTTCAATTATGTAATATTTATACTAAAATTCTTGTCTTGGTGCAGCCTCAGATTTTAAATGCTTTGACACTGAGGTTCAGGAAGGAGATAATTCACTGAAAGAAATATAGTCAAATTTCATCCCTGTTTTGGGGTGACTTTATGGTGCAGTATCCCCTATCGCCTTCTCTGTGGAGACCCTGGTTGGGCCCCACTGAGATGGTTCATGCCTGGACTGCTTTTTCTTCTCAATCTCTCATCTCAGGACAAAATAACAAACTATTTCGTTGCTGCTTCAGGTTGTTTATTCTAAGTTATCAAAGGTTCAGGAGCACAGTGTCTCCACTGCGTCCAGGTGCCAAAAATGGCCACAGACACATGGAGCAGGGGGTTTACATAGGGTTTATCATCAAATAAAAAGATTCTACATACATTATTTTGTTTCTAAATCCAATAACTTTTAATATTATTAACAGGTCTCTTCTAAACTAAATTCTCTCTACCAATTACTACATGATAGGAACAAAAAAAGGGAAGAAGAAGGAGAAGAGGGAAAAAGGAGAAGGGCAAGGGACCAACACCCAAAAATCTCCATCTTGGTCCCATAGTAATACATGAGGCAATTCCTAAAACTACAAACCCATTTTTCTGTGGCACATCAAACATCCAGCTTTTCATTTCTTTGGTGTTTGCTGATCACCCAGAAGTGGGGGCAATCTCTCCCAAGGGCTCATTTCCATGGCAAAGCCTTCTTGTGGAGCTTTGGGGATAAATTTGGTCCCCAGGAGAACAGGCAAAGCTGTTTGGCTTTGCTGGTCTCCAACATTCTCTATGCCAGACATGAGTTCTGTACCTTTAGGAGAGGGAGCAGGGAACCTGGTGAAATCCTTTCAGTGGCCTGTGTTCAGAAACACAGATAACTCTCTGCGGCAGAGCGGAGGAAAGAATTTTCCTGCTTTTCCCCAACTTTCGGCTCCTTTTCTCAGGAGAGAGATGGAGAGTTAAAATTCTTTGCTTTTTAGCTAGCCTGCTAGCTGAGGCAAAAAGTTTTTCCCTGGGACTTTGGCTTCTTCTTTTCTTCTGGACTTTTCAGCAACACCAGAACATCACTGGGAGGCCCTACCCCGTGACCTGGAGGGGCCCACGCCAAACCCCAGCTCCAGAGAGGGCAGTGCCACACCTACAAAGGACTCTGAATTTGCCAGGTTTTGTCCACAGCGAGAGGTTTTCTTATTTAACATTATTCATGATTTCTGCAGGAAATACCAATTAAAAATATATTCTCAATCTAGTAAATTTTAAGGGGACAAAATTTAAATAATTTAGGGTAAACCTTCAAGTTTCCAATCTTCATTTCCATTTTAACTCTCAGTATTGTGAAGTCTTAATGAACCTCACAGAGTCTCCATCTTACAATTGTAAAATGAAAAAAATGAAAATCCTTGTCTCTTTTTTGTGGAAGTATCATGCTTGGGATGTAAAAAGTGCTGACAATAACAACTCCATTAGGGTTTATTCAGGATAATAATTTTGCAACTAAAACGAGAAAATAAAGACAGCATCTTAGCTCTAATAACTCAGAAGTTCAATCTACACATTTCTCTGGCTATCTAAGCAAGTTTGGGGAAGAATATCATGAGGCAAACTTTGAATTACGTTTTACACCTGTGTGAACTGCTGCACTGATATTTCTGCCAATTTGCATACTGCTAATGTTTTAGTTTCAGAACAAGAGCATTTTTTTTATCAGTTATAACAATTATGTGCAGACTGCAAAAATAAAGATGACTATAACTGAATGATCCATTTACATTTCCTAATTCTCCTGGTCTTCTTTTATTTAAAGCTGCTCATATAATTGAAGTTGGTTTTGGAATCACTGAAGTGAAATTACCACAGCAGCAGTTTGCAAAGGCCCTGAAACCAACAAAAAGGTTTTTCTGCAAATATTAAAGCTCAAGGCAAGCAGTAGCAATAACAATCATATCTGCAAATTATCTGTTCAATCATCTTGTCTATCTGGTTTGGGAATAGCATCTCCATCTCTATTCTAAACAGAAGCTTCCCTGGAGGTTCTGGCAGCCCTGTATAATTTTAGACAAAATTAGACAAATTTTGAGTGTTATTTTGAACATGGGTCAATAGGACAACGACTCATCCTATTCAGCGGGCACTAGTTCATTAAGGTACGTCAGCTGTGAAGGTATACAAGAAGTATCTGTATTTTAAACATTAATAGCAACACTACATTATTCAAATAAGAGAAAAGCACTTAAAACATGTCAGCTAAGTGGTTCACTGCAGCTATAAAATGCTCTGCAAGAACACTGCATATACTCTCAAATTTTTTATTTTAATTCAATTCCCCAGAAGATCCCTGGTGTCTAAATATAAAGATTGTTCATGTTCTGTTACATACTTTGCCCTTGTCTTTAAAAAACAGTATTGCAGAAACTTCAAACTCGTGGATGTCCAGGCTGTTACTGACTGCTGGCCATGCTGGCACCTTCTTCGAGATATAATGATGCTACACAAACCAGGTCAAGCTTCAAATTAAATGTATTTAGCAAAATGGAAAAAAAAAAAAAATCAATAAATTTGAGGTACTTCCTAGGGCTAAGTAGAGCAAAAGGTTCATTTTCTGGAATGTATATTGTGTGAGGAGCCCAGGTGCAGAGGGCTGTTTCCACTACCATCCACTCTGGGAAGGAGAGGGAATGCAACACAGGAGTCAGGTCCCTTCTACTATCTGTCATTGAAGGATGCACAGAAACTGCTTCACTCCCCTGTAATGAAATGATCTCATCATCATTTCAGAAGGTTCAGGACCAATGATGTTATCTCCAGGGATAGTTTGTGAAGCCCAAGAAAAAGGATGGATTGTGATGAAAACTGTACCTGGTTTCCCTGTTGACTGCCCATTATGTTCTCTTGAAAGGTGGGATAAGATGGTCCATCTGCTTTTCCCAAGCTGCTGGGAAAAGTGTCTGGAGCCTGGTGCACCCTCTGGTAGCAGGGGAAAATCAGCCTTTTCTATAAGTAGATACAGGCTGGGTCTGAAAATCTCAGCAGTTCTTATTGCCAAGATTTGCCCATGTCTAAAAAGAGAATATTTGGTAACATGCGTTTCATATGTTTTTGATGGTGTATTACCTCCCATCTGATTGAAGGTTTCTTAAATTATTTATTTGGTACACAATAACCCATTCCATACTTTTCAAAGTAGCTTTGGAACTAGCTTCGAAATACTGGACAAAGTAAAAGGTGTTTTAGAAGAAAATTACTTTTATCTTTGGTAATTTACCATCGCTTGCTGTTAACATAGTATTAGTGAAAATCTGAGACAGTCTTCTTTCTGCAAATTATTAAAAGATAAGACTATATATATCTCTTATAATAGTTAATTGCCTTCTCACATATCACTGATCAAAATTTAATATAAGTAATTCAAAATTTGGGGTGGTTTGTGATTATAAAAGGAAACCATTAAAATCAGTTTTCCTACTCTGTCAAAGGAGCTGCAGAACTACCAGAACAGAGAGCTGAGTGGGGGTATGTCAGTCACCATGGCACTACAATCATCTTGTTGAAAGCTCTTAAAATCTTCTGCTGTTGGAACTTATGGAGGATTGATGCAGATTGCTGTAGGTGCAAGCTGATGTTCCTTAGTGATTATGAAGATGGGGATGGTGAAAACAAAGATCAGTTCCTGATTACTCCTTTGCTTTTCTCTCCCTGATAAATAATAGCCTACAATGTTGTTTTAAAGAGATCCCTGCAAAACAAAAATATGGGGAAGGGTTGTCATGGGGAGTTGTAAGTTAGTTCTCAAAGGTCTTGCATCACATATAAAAGAAAATAACCTTACCTAGTAATCTTCATGAAAAATAGTTGGTTTTTAATAAATCATAAGCATTACTTTCATCTAGAAAACTCCTCTACATATATTTGTGTTATATAATTCTATATAATCAAGGGTCACTGGAGGAATCTTTATAGCATTTCCCCTTAAAGTTCCTGTACTCTGAGCATTTTGAATTAATTATGGCAGACGTTATTTCAGATCTTATAGTCCAAATGAAAATGGTATTTTCATTCACTAAATAGATTTGGAGCTTTTTATTATTTTTATTTATTTATTTATTTCATTTTTAATATGACAGATACATAACTTATTAGAATGTAGGTAAATCTTTATGAGTAATTTTTTTTAAAAATCACTTAACTGGAAAGATTTTTTTAACAGAAATGGAAGCTGAGGATGTCTGACTTGTACAAGTGCACAAGTCAGTAGCAATATATACTTCAGAAAAACCACAGTGTTTTCTTTTAACATCTTTAAATCATTGCCATTCACGAAAAAAAGACAAGACTTTTCTCCCACAGCAATGAGATCAGGCAACATTAAAAGACTCATTTGGGCTTCCAAAATACATAAAACTATTACAGTATATCACTTGGAAATTTCAAATATGTCAGTAGCAATCATCTAATAGCATTCATATCTCTAAAAGATACAACTCCATCCTGGTACATTTTTATGTGTCATTCAGCTAGCTCTATTCTTAGTGATTAAGTTTTAGCAGAAAAAACCCTAGGATAATTTTGCTATTAGCAGGTTTTACTGCATTTTTTCAACTTGTTTCTCATAATGGTAATTATAATAATTTAAAAATAAATACATCCTTCACTATTTTTGCAGAAGACATTAACAGTGTTGTATATTTTCTAGTAACACAGCTACACTATTGCTACCCTTATAAACATCTGTAGAAAGCAAATAAGTGGTTGAAATTCTTGAAAAATATTTCCACTTTTTTATACTGTCATTTTTGAAGGATATGGAACACTTCTTCTCTCTTCTTTCCTTTCTGTGTTGTACAAAAGTGACAGACCTAACTGACAGGTTTGGGAATGGGCTTCCTCCCTGTCTTGAATGTTCCCACAGGTATTCCCTGCCTTGGAAACCTTCAGAAAGATCTTTGATAACATCCTTTTGCCAGACTGTTTTAAAGTATCCTGTCCTGATTTAAAGAAAGAAAGAAGAAAAAAACCCCTCAAAGTTCAATGAAATTCTTTAGCTTGTTTCAGGAGAGGTTATGGCACTGCTTTGCATTACCACTACAAGAGCTTTTCACTCAGCTTGCAAATCCAGTGACATTCTTCCCCAAGAAAGGAGTCAGGCCACAAGGCATTCCTCTAAGGAAAGTCTCAAACTCCTAAGCACAGTATTCACCTTTACAGTCTCCATAAAAAGTTGGAGGAAACCAGACTCTTCAAAAGACACCAGCAAGCTCTGCTCAGTTCCTTTGAAGAATGAACCTGCCCTGTGCTGTAGTAGGTAACTCTGGATGGGGGATCCTGTGGAGCCTGGTTCTTATCCTGCAGTCTAAGCCCTGGCAAGACAGAGCCACAGAAGTAGTTTCTGCTTGGTCCCTGACCCCCAGTGCATCCTTTTGCCATTCCCTGTCTCCGGGCAGTGAAAGTTTGTAACTTGAGGTTTTTCTCAACCGTTTTTCCATTACGCTTTTGGATGGTAATAGAAAACATAAAACACGCACTTGATTTACCCTCATTTCTTTTGTTTTGTTCTCATTGGATCCAAATTAAAGTCTAAAAAAATTGAGACAAACTCTGTTCTATCATAAAACTATTGTCCACTCTCCTATGGGTCAGAATGTTTACCATCTTGAATTATGAGAATATTTGTGCATGCCTTAAGGCTCGCACAAAGCAATACTCTTGAATCCTACAATCTTTGTTCTTTCATACTTGGATTATTACAGCTCTTTGGTTCTCTGCTGCAGGATCATGACATGACATTTTAACATGCATAGTCTGCTTCTGGCATTTTAATTGGTTTAAAACTGTTGGTGGCATCTTTTACTGTATTAATTTATTGCTTCAGCGTTAGTCAACTGAAACCTTTGCCAGATGGCAATACAGCCCCTGAATACTGACGAGGAGAAAGAAAATATTTATATGATGCAAATGTTTGCTCATTCATTAAATATTCATGAATTGGTTTTTAGAGTTTGTTTTTGTGGGCTTTTTCCTCCCTTTTTCTTTCAGTTGCAATGCAAAAGGAGCCTAAAGGTTCAAATTTACATCTCATGGTGGCATAATTATTAATAATCTAGCTCTCTATTATCTGCCTAAAAAATAGGGAAAAAATAATTTGAAAATTTAGCACAAATTTTTTTTACCTATGCTGGATAGCAAGACAAGTGAAGTATTCTGAAACTTTCAGCAGTGCTATTGTGTGGCTGTCATCCCTTCCCTCCCCCAATGCCAAAGGAGCAACAGAGAAGAATAAGTGCAGATGACCTTCTCGCTTCACTTCTAAGTATGGCATTATCCCAAAAAACAGGGAGCACTAAAATTTGGTGCTCAAGTACTTTATCTCAGGAAATTTGTTCCCTCCATTACTGACAGGTCCTTAGGGAAGTCATCTGCATCCAGCTCTATTTCTAATCACATCACTGTCTATAATGTTCAAAAACCACTTGAGCAATCTGCCAAACCCCTGCATTTCTCCCTATTTCTGCTAAAAGCAGCAAGAGAATTAAATACACAGACAGGAAAGGAATTTGGGATACGCAATGACTTACATTGATCACAACTGGAAGTACATTTGTTGGTCCAGTGATTTCCTGCTTTGACCATTAATTTTCTGGCTGTCTTACTAAAAAAAATGTATTCCCTATTGGGTGGTATATAACTTGAAAAAGCAGTCTGAATTCAGACATCCTCTTGACTCTGAACATTTGAAAACCATAGCTTTTTGCTGCGGATATTTGCTAATCACAGCATGTCAGACCTACAATACTTGGCTAAATGTACTTTTAGTTTTCTGGTCCTCAGTCTTGACTGAGCTTCCTCAGAATGTCCAACACTATTAACTAAACTAATAACCTCCTGGCTAGGAAGTTCCCATCCTCTCTGGAGCATAGCCTTTGGATTTCAAGCCTTTCAGTAGATAAAGAGTAGGATTGCACAGATCTGCCTCTAAAGCTTGCTTGTCTCACCTGTCACTTATTGCACAATATTTATTGCTTTGTAATGCTCTCAGTTGACTCTTCTTGCCAGGACATTTCAAGCACATGGTTATTTCATGATGTCAGTTCTTAAATCCTTCCTCTCAAGTAATTTTAAAACAAACTAGATATAAAATAAATTATTAAATATTAATACATTTAAGTAATTAATTTAACACATTAATTTTGCACAGTCTTCATGATGCAATAGGTGTAACTTCCTGTGCCACTGGGTTCTGGCCATCCTCAGCACGTTATCCTCTTTAGTGCCTTGTTAGATTGCCTGGAGCCTCCCAGATGCAAAGATAATGTAGCATGTGGATGGACTTTTTCTCTTGTTCCACAGAGCCATCTGTGCTGCGCTCAGGAAGGTGTACCCTGTGTCACGTGGCTGCCACTGGTAGTGAGATGCCTAGGCAGAGCTTGATTTTCAGATCCCAGACTGGAATCTAAATAAAGCACACTGTGATCATGAAGGTGCAGTCAGCAGTGGCTGCTTCATGCTATCAATACCTTGCATCCAGGCTCTAACGTTCAGTTTGTGCGAAAAGATGTGCCAATCAATGTTCCCCTCCAAATATCCCACAGCCAGCAGCTCATTCTGAGTACATGCCGCTCCTGCCTCTGCAGGTGCTCCACTGGAAAGCACTGCGAGCACTGTGCTCTCATGCTGTGGCCTTGGCTTTCTGGAGCATCACCAGCCTCATTTATGGTTTCTAATTACTTGTTTAAGAGGCTCTAGCCAAACCAATCCTGCAAACTCCTGTTTCTCAACAGAACCAAGAGTTGACCACCTTTTTACATTGTCAACTTTCTTTTGAATTACTTTCTCTAGGAATATGCTTGAAGACTCTCAGGCTCCAAACCCAAATCAGAGATCAAAGGTAGATGCCTGTTTGGTTTTAACAGGTCCAATAAATCTCATTATTTGTGGAGAAGTTGTAATTTGCTGGACTGCATCTTGGCATATAAAGATATTGTCACCACCGATACTCAAAGATGCATCTTATCTGCTATCTCAGCAAGTATTTGGGGTGGATATATTTCTGCTTCATCACACTGCTGCTTTTCTATCTAGCTAGATATTCTATCTATTTTTTCTGCCTAGACTAATGCATTCTGCTTTCTAAACATGACACTGTAGGAGAGATGAAAATCAACACATTCAAAGACTAACTTTGAGATCCATGAAAACCAAATCTCTCAAAGTTGTATCACCAAAAGAAAACCTTGGATTTGATAGCAACCAATTCTGAAGATACTATGAACTATAAAGTTCCTATTATAGATATGAACTATAAACATTTCACATATTTGAAAATACTACTAAGCCAATCACACTCTGCTGAATTTCTTCACAGATATGAATGGTATGTTCTTCTGCACCCCTGAATCTAAGTAAAACAAAAAATTAGCAAGACTCAACAATTTTAGCTGATTTGAATGAAAAACATTAGCAAGATAGTCCTGTATTAATTCTTTTTTTTTACAGTAATCAAGTATTTAGTAGGGAATCAGCATTTAACATTTGCTTCAAGAATTCATGAATGAACTATTTGGAGATTATTCTGAAATTGCCCTACTCACTACACTTGGTCTGTCTCTTGGAATGAGCATATACAAATCCAGACAATTAAAACAGAACAGCTACAATACTTGAGAAATCTAAACTCTGTCTCTTATCAAAAATAAAACTTAAAAATCAAATTTTCTTAAATTTTGAATTTTGTAATATCTCTGTTTTAATATTTGTGAGTTGCTTACTGTACTGTTGCTAGCTTATGCTGCAAAGCCGCAATGAGCAACCAGTGCCAGAGAGTGTTTCTGCCCATCTCTGGGCAGGGTCCATGTGCTCCCAGCCTTCCTTGTGAAAGCATGGAGCACAGAGCCCTCACCGGGAGCCTCATGGCTTGCTCAGGCATCTTGCTCTTCACAACAACGCAGTGACAAAGGGGATGGAGAAGAGGCCTCCATGAGGAGAGCGCGGAAAGTCCTTATTCACATGGTGTTGTTCAGCTCTCCGGGGGCAAAGGCAAGGGAAAGGCAGAGGGTCTGGAGTTTTATAGAGATTTGGGTCCCTCACAGACCAATAGGAGGAGCCTGAGGGAATGGCCAGGGTTTAGCCAGGAAGAGGGTAAAAGTTTTGGGTTTTGTCCTTGAAAATTTTTTTATTCTCGATGGTGTGAGTTCGATCATCGTTCTAAACTTCTGTTGCTTCAGTCAGCTGTTGTTAAACACTGCCTTGCTTAGGAAGGATCTCCTACACCAGCAGTCATCTCTTCATGTACTGCACTCTGGGTAACAAAACATGCTTGTAAAGATAGTCTTGTAAAACTAACTAAAAAAAACCCCGAGACACACTCACACTTATAAAATTAAAGTGCCTCTTTGTAAAAGAAATTATTTCCTGAGATGCTTCTTTCAACCAGCATGTGCTTTTCAGGCAGGGTTTCCCTATTGCCAGCACTTCTGCCCTTCTCCTTAAATTCTGAGGGGATTGATGGAACAAGTACTTTCACAGAAATAAGATGAGAGATTAAAAGCTGATTCTTCCTCTCTAATATTAACCTTGGAAAGAAAAAAAAAACTACTTTAAGAGAATAAATAGCATGTGCTAAGTACATTCAGAATTTGGGGCTTTTTGAGTTTTTCATAACTTCTACCCCTGTGAAAATATAATAAACTGTTGCAGCAATAATAAATTGAGTTTATTCAGTTAGAAAATACTCCAAAATTATTATTATTCACAAAATACTTGCTACTTGAAAAAGTCTGTTTCATCAATGACAAACTCAGATTTTTCACTTCTGTTTTAATAACCCTACTGACACAATTATGTGTACAGCTAACAGGGACATGAACGTCAATAAAGAAAAGCAGGAGCTCACCTGAATCTTGCCTTGAGCTTGCACATTTTAGAAGGACAAGTACAGTTCCCCACCTCATCCTTCATATTTTGGCGGAATGAATAAGAATTACAACTACAGAAAAATCAAGCGCCATAATGTAAGCATCTAAATTCACACTGCAACCTAAATGGAAGCATCCAGGAATGAAGCCTAACTCTCAAAGCTATTCAGCACATGCACCTTCTGCATAAATCAGAAGAGGGACCATAGGCACTTCTCAAACTCAGGGTAGCTGGTCTGAATGTTTATGATTGGTCAAAATAACTCCCTAATAATTCGGCTTCCCCCTGGTTCAAGCATTTGGAATGGATGCTGTTTTTTCCCAGCAGGGAAGAGAACAGAAGTTTTTGTGTATTGTGACAAGATAAAAGTATAAACACAGTATAAAAGTATGGAAATAAAAATACTTTTACAGTTTTTCTGATAACTGGAAACAATTTGGATTTTTTTCAAACTTCCAATATAATAATAAAAAATTAGCATTTAATTGCCACAGTAATGAATAAAACTGCATTTATTACTAGTCAAGTATTTGGAAGATTTTTAAGTGCTGATTAAAAAGTCTAATTTGAATTTTAATTTTAATCACAATTTTTGAACTTTTCAAATTTCCCTGTCGAATGTGAAATGCATCCGGATAAATGAAAGTTAAATAAAAACTACACTTCTTTGATTTGCATAATTGATGAAAATTGCATAGCTTATTTTCAGTTCTCTTCCTTCAAAGTGCAAATAATAATAAAAAAATTCTCTTACTTATTTTTTCAGGAACACATAACACAACAGTGTAAATTGATATAAATCTATATACTAAGTTTAATTCTATGAACTAGAAATATGGCCAGAAGTATGCTCCTCCCTCTTATTTGCAGTTACTTATAGTACAAATATTACAGATGTGTCTCCATTATATTGTTTCATCAGGCTAAGCTCATGCCATACTGAACAATATACAAGCTAGTTTCCAAAATATAATGAAAAATTATTTGGAATGTATGGGTTTGTTTTCTTTCTTTTTTTCTCTCTTTTATGACTATCTAGATGTAGATTACAGGATTTTTTCCATTTTATAAATAAGATATCAGATCCCCTTAAAGGAATTTGAGAAATAATTTCTATTTTAAATTAAAATCATTCATATATTTTTGCTGCTAGTTGCAATAACTGCCAGGCTGGCACCTTAGTATTAGGATATCCAGTTGGTCTCCTGATCAGTGTAGCTTTTACCCATTTACCTAGGTGTGATGTGTTAGAATCTTAAACGTTACTGCAATATAACAAGAGTGATATTCCTGCACAGCCAAAAATTTTGTTGCAACCCATTGGAGACAAGCAAAAACAGTTGCTTTACACAAAGATCAGGAAATACTGTAAATCACACATAGAGCATCTATATATTCTGTAACATGAGAACCAAACCTCTGCCAACTTATAATCGGTCAAAATGTACAAAACAGGACAAGCAGGAAAATATATATTGTTATAATAGAAATACCACAATGTACAGGTTGGCAAAGTTTTTTTATGAAAATTGAGGAAAGTAGTGCAAAACCACTACCACATTCCACGGCATCTCAGATATACTTATGCTCATTTAAAAGAATGGAAAGTTACATATTTTTTCTTCAGGAAAAATTAAGTTTCTTGTGACAAACAGAATTCTTGTAGTCACTTTTTCTGAAAAAAACATGGAGGGGGGATGTGTGTTCTTTGTTGTGGTTCTTTTGTTGTGTTCTTGTTTGACTGACTGATTGATTTTTAAGGAAAATCCCTCATACTGCAGTGAAGGTCTGGAGTCTTCTCACAGTGATAAAAAGCCTACCAGCTAGTACTCTTCCTGGTGGTTTTTTTTTTAAATCTCCTGTTAACATGTGCCCTGATCCTTACCTTTTCATGTATCTGATTAAATAATTTTTTTTCAGTTCACCTACCTTCATTTACTTCCAACTTTAGTATCTGCTAAATTGAATGATGCTGGTCAAGGTATATTCCACAGATTTTAGCAGTGTTTAACAAATAGTACATTTTAATTATCTTTTCTATTATTACTAATTCATTTTAAAATGGATGTTTTAGATAAGCTAGTTTAGAGGTCTTTAGAAATATCTAGATGTGCTTGACATAGAAATCTTCAATGGTCACATCTTCAGACAGTTCTGGTACAGATGGCTCACTTTATCTGCTCTAATTCTATAGCTCTGCCGATTTTATTTGATGTCCAGCTCCAGAATGCCAAGATAATATAGCTGTTGCTAATGCCAGAAAACACTTTTTTTTTCTGACAAATTGCAGGAAAAATATGCCCATGTCCCTTCAGAGTTGCAGCCAGTAATAGTGCTTGCTCTTTCTCCGTCCAAAGGTTCATTTGGCTTATTATTTCAAACCAGGCATAATAAACTTTCCAAGATTATTTTTCTTCAAAGCTTACTGCTCTCTGACTTGGCCAATTTAACAAATCATCTGTGTAAGCATTTGTCTTGTGTTTCCATAGCAAGAAAAGTGATGCTGGATTCTACACTCACATAGAGAATTGTCATTCTTTTCCATACCAGGTTTTTTATTTATTAGAATTATGTTGTTAAGGATAAACTGCGTTATTTATGTTATAGTTACAATTCTTTCACACACATCAATTTTACTAGCTAAGCTAAGATGAAAAATTTCTGTTCATCCACATCCTTGGAAGACTGCTACATATAATGACACCAAAGAAGAGAAATGCTACTAAATAATGGTTTTTAGTTAGCTAGGTAATTTGTTGCTTCTGTACCTAAATTTTTTCATCCCCTCCATGTGCTCACTTACTCCATGCTACCACCTGAAGTCTACAACCAGCAATCCCCTGTTAGATTATGTACCAAAACAAGCATATACCTCCAAAACTCTATCTATGGGTAGACTTCAAAACAGCAGGTGAAATGGTAATGAAAGCTTTTCCTATCATATTTCTATCAGATTCTCTTTACATTTCTAAGTGAACCTGGAGGCTTTCCTTCCAAACGCAATTGTGCACAAGCAAATCATGAAAGGGCTGCCATTTAAAAAATTAGTTTCATCCACCTTAAATTTTCCAGCCCTTACAACAGTCCCTTGCCTTTACATGTGTGTTTGGCTTTCATAACAGGGTTTTTTTAAAATGTCGTTGTTCTTTTAGCTCTTAGTTCTTTCAGGAAAAAGCTTGTTTACTTCTCTACCATAGTAATTAAAAGCTTTTCTTTTTTGTCAAATTAACAAAACAAATTTTTTTTTAGTTCTTCTTGACTCCCTGTGAATTGATAAGCAATTTATCAACATAGCAATACATATTTCCTTAGGAGAATAATATCTTCTCAAACAGTTTGTGAAATGTTTCATTTTTCTGCATGTGGTGATTAGGGAAATCTTACTGTCCTTGTAGATTTAGTTTAGTACTTTCCTTTGTTACTTTTAATCTACTATTTTTTCTTGTATTTGCTAGTTTTTGCTTCCCATTACACAGATATTGAGAGTCAAAGATACAGTGATGCCATCAGTTTTAAAAAGTCCATGTCTCTAAAATCCCACTTCAACCTATGAATTCCTACTGTGGATGAAAAAATGTTTTAAGTTTCCACATACTTCCTGGGCAACCTTGTATCATTTTCAAAAATACTAAATTCTGCAAGTGCTATCCAAATGAATTTTTTTGGGGTAAACTTTGTTGATTTGTTCTTTTAATAATTAAAAAATGTATATTGCAGCTTTTTTAATACTACATTCTTGATGTCTGTATCAGTTAATCTACTGACATAGATCTAAATCTAAGATCAGTGGGCAAATTCTACAATTAATCTGATGAAATTTTCAAAAGCTTCTCCTCCTTTTATTAATTGCAAATATGTTTCATTCAGAAATAGGAACATAAGCTCCAGACTTGTTCATGTGCTTCTAAGTGTATTTATTTCCTTGAGATGACCATATTAATAATTTGTCTTAATCCTAATGACACTGTCTGTTAAAGTAAAGCCTTTACTTTGCAGCTTTGGAGGGTGTTAGCATAATTTAGTTTATTTTAGCTGTTTTCAGGGATTCTAGCAAAACTAATGATCCCATACTTGAAAAACCTTAGGATATATTAGATTTGCACACAACAAAAACTGTACAATTCTCATGTATTCTTGAAAGCAGATATTTAAAAAATGCTATGAGACAGATTGCAGTGTTGAATAACTAAAAGTATTTTTCTGAAAAAATACAAAATTAAATTTAAAAAAAAAAAAAAAAAGCTGTGTAAAGGAAGACTTGACATGTATAATCCATTACAAATAAAGCAGTCACATAGTTAGATACCTGTACAACTCATAAAATAAGTCCCTAAGGATTATTATTTTACAATGATGGTTTACTTTGAAATAGGTAATATGTACTTTTTTTACACTCATACTTCTCCCACGTACGATGGATTAATACAAATTAATTTTCACACTAATCTATCTATCACACTAGAATGTCTCATTAAGCTTTTCCAGCTTTAGACAATTTAGAAAACTAGTAAAAGCATTGCCATAGTAATTATACTGGATTTTACAGTATAAAATGCTAATATGGTGATTTCGCCTACAGAAATTTATGACAAGCATATTAACCAAGGATAAAAATAGTCACTAAAGAAATTATGATGAATTAGAATATTTTACCAGTGAAAATTTAATTTGAGTGGAATACCCTGAATATAATTTCAAATGTGTTTGTAAGGAGCAATTTTATAGTCAATGTTCACACAGAAATGTGAAGAGAGTATAGCTGTTTTGCACAAAATTGTAGCTTTTACGATGTCTTCATTGTAGTCATATAGTTCCAAATCTTTTGCACTAAAAAAAGTAATTTCTGGTATATGACATTAATGAAATTTAAATTCTCAGAGTTTCTAGCAAGTAAATATCACCTTTGTATCGGAATTAAAATGCAAATTTTGTACAACTGTCATTTGAAGTCAATGAAGCATCTCAATTCTTGACTGTAGCTTTTCTACTGCTTCTTACTTTTCTTTCAAAAAGGCTGACACAAATGTAGAACAGAAATAGGAGACACCAGAACTTTTCACTGGCATTAATTTACTATATAAGTCAATTAACCAATTTGAGCTAAAATAACAGTCTGATCCAAAAGAATAGAAAAGACTGTTAGGAGATAGGGAGATGATTAAGTCATTAACCCTCTTGGATAGAAAGAAAAAGCTAAATATTGATTTTAGAACATTGACGGCTTAGTTGGATGTTAGGCGTGAGGAAATTTATTGTATGTCTGAAAACTAATACGTCTGCTGAGTCTGTGTAATTTGTAATCTGCTAATCTTTTTTGGATTTATTACACCAGAGTCAACTTCTGAAGGCAATTTGTTGGTTTACCTTAGGAGTGGGGACTAAGGTAATGGAGGAGGAGTGGTTTGGTAAGGAATGTTACTGATTACACAATGCTTTTTTTGCTCTTTACTTATCTCGAGTAAGTGGTTTTTGCTACTTCATGATTGAATACTTTTGCTTACAGGATTTGTAGTACAACATTTGGTTCCTTGGGTAAAATTAATTTCATTCTGTTTGGATGTAGGCTTTCTTTTCATGATGTTTGCCATTTATTGCACTGTTATTGGAGATTAATTGATAATATTGAATTTGTTATTTTGGCAAGAACCTTGGCCATGTCAAAAAGCACAGATGACAGAAGACTAGAGAATGGGAACAAATGTCTTAAGGAAAAGTCTTCTAGCATTGATTAAAAGAGCCTAATTATTTCCCATACAGATTTCAATAAATGGAGATTATGAGAATGACACATATTTAATCAGTTTATATCTGAAATATAATTTAATAAATTCATGTACCTTACTACTTAACAGTTTGCACTATATGATTTAGTTTGTATAAAGCCAAGCATTTTGATTTAAAAAAAAATTTCTTAAACAATTCAGACCTAAATTATCAGTAGTTAAAATTCTCTTTGCCTTGGCTATCATGCTTACCATGAGCACAAAGATTTTATTTGCTTTATCATTTTTAAAATGTGGATAGTCATGATATGCATATCCTATGCACTTAACTTATTTGAGATTAGACCAACTTTTTATCTTGATTTGTGATCCCAATTACCTTTGTGATCTTCATTATTCTTTATTAACTTTTAAACCTGTGTGTTCAATGACTGAACATACATTTCAGTCTAAAATCAACTCCGTTTTGGTGACACAATCAGGGAATAAAAGAGAAAATAAGAAAAGACTACTTAGGGGAGTTAGAGAATTAAAGACTTATCCTTAAATCCACATTAATAGTTCAACCAGGGATGTAAATGAAGGACATGAAAAATTAATGCAACACTGGAACAGAACAACACTATGGGACACAACAGAGAAATAGCTTAACTGTGTATGAAAAAAATAATATAGATGGGATTCTGCTATCAGCTGAAAAAACCAGAAGTATAATACAGTCCAATCATACTGTATTGTACTCACAGTAATTTAAATAATTTTTTAAAAAAGTGTAAGACCTAAATATTCCTTAAAGATCTGGAATGGCTAATATCCCTACAAACCAGAAGGTCAGGTTCCACTGCCAAAGGACTTTACATTTTCCATTATATCCCTTACCATTTTTAAACTCTTCTTTCCAAGTTGTCAAGAAAAGCAAAGGTGGCACTGGTAATATTTAAACACATGTTGTAGATATGAAGGAACATATGGTGACCATCTGTCATCCAGCAGTCATCTAAAGAATGCCTTGGAAACAAGAAAAAGGTGATGTGGGGGTTTTTGAAAAAGAACATGTTATACCTTCCCAAGAGCTCAAATATTATTGAAATAATAAAATGAAAAATTAATGAAAATCAATACTGCTATTTACTTTAAGAATTACTTTGAACTTATACAGTATAAGTTAAAGAATTTGTGGGATAAAACAGTAAATTAAAGTTTTAGCAGATAGGCATCTGGTACAGCATTATTTTCAGCTTCAACCAGTCTCTGCATCCTTCAGATAAACTCCAGTGTTCAAAATTGTGTGTTGCTTTGTGTTGATACCCATTACATTTGTTTCTCACACCATTAAACACAAGTTTAGGACAATAAGCACATCCTATAAGCATTGCAATCTGTTATCATCTACTCTAAAACAACTTCTTGATGGTTTTGGTACAGTTTGAGATTGCCATCAACTTAAGCAATATTATATAACACCACGTGGTTGTATTGCACAGGTAAGATATCTGAGAACAGAGTACATGATATTTTCAATTAAAAGAGGAAGAAAAAGAAGTGTAGTGCAGTACTTGTGTTTGCCATCAATAAAAGATATTGCTAAATTTAACACCTTTGAAAAAGGGAGAGCAAAACCTTGTATGTCAAGTCCTTCTTCACTAATGAGTGTTACAATCCTTAAAAATATCTCAGAGAGAAAAAAAGAAAATTGCATATTCAGACAAATTTTCTAGGGGACAATTATTTTCCCTCATCCTTTTACACCCCCTCTTTTTCCTTCTTAAAAATCAAATATTATGCTGGGCAATTTTACTCAATGAAAGAAGATATACAAGAGTTTACAAAGATACATTTACATTACATTACATTGTAATATTGTAATGACACAGGGTAAAAAAAGGTCACCCAACATTTGGGGTTTTTTTAAAGGCCTAACCTGAAGAGAAGGGAATGTCATGTTAAAGTAAGGAAATGAAGTATGCTTCAGTCTTTATTCTGTCTCGTCTATTTTTCCCTATTTTAGTGTTGTAAAGCAGTTCAACTTGCTTTGGACCAGAATTGTTCTGCTATAAAATACAAGTTCTCCACTGCACTGAGAGAAATAAAGTAATACATTCCAAAAAAAACTTCAATAGCAAAAAGCATTTGAAATAAGGTTAATTTCACTGGACTGTACTTAAATGGAATAGAAGCATGTTTATAATCCCCAGCTATGCTGCCTCTTGAGGCTGCAGCACACATTTCAGTTCATCCCTTACACTAATCTCCTACAGACTGACATTTTGCAGCAGAAGTTGATTGCATATCTTTGTAGGACTCTTATTAATGCTACACTATCCTCATATAAAGAACTGCATAGAAGTTAGTTTGCTTAATTATTTTCCATTCTTTATCCATTTGGGAAATGGTTCTTGTAGTTGGTCACCACTTACAGTGTATGTAAACTTTACTTTCTCTCTAATTTGGTGCTGAGAGCGCACAGAGAGTATTTATTTTCTGGCTGTAGTTGTATTTGAAAAAAAACAATACCTGGGAAAATATTGTTATATGGTAAATTTGGCACCTTCATCCATCATTTCTACAAGAGAAGAGATATAAATAAATCCTTTTTGAGATGGCATCCATAGATACTGCTTATCCATGTAAAAATGTGCACAGCCAGTATCAGAATTTCTTCCACTACACCACATCTGATACAAATGCTCATTTCAACCATCACAAGGGTTTTTCTTCAAAACAGCATAAAATCCAATGCGCTAAGAAACAAGTAGTGTAGTGAAAGCAAATGAACTGTTAAAATGCACAGACAATTATTGCTTCAGGCTAAAAGTGAGCTCATTGGTCAAATACCTGAAGGGAAGCACACTTTGTGATTACTCACTGCACACTTTGACTATTCAGACATCTACAGCTAGCAGTCTCTGAACCATATTTAAATGGGGATTCAAAGTCTACCTTTGCACAGGAAAGCAAGCTGGGAAAAAGTTGAACACCTTCACTATGGTTGTAATTTCTGCAGGTAATAAAAAAGCAAACCAACCATCAAACACCTGATTTTGCACTTTCACCTAATAACACTTTCATCTGAGTTTAATGTACAGTTGTATTTAAGAATTCTTATCACCCACTCAAATATGCTTCTCAAACAATTCACAGATAGAACTTTCTAATAGACATATTAGATAGAATATTTGTTTAGAATTATGTCTAATTGATACACATAATTCTAAACAAAACTCTTGTGTCCAAATGCTTGTTCTAAATTTGTTAAATGTGCAGAGGGAACTGTTCTGCATCCTGTTCTAGGGTAATCCTTAAACACAAAATATAAATGAAGTTGAAATATTTCATTTAGATATACTTCATTCAGAAGAGCCACAGAATGCATAGAATGCAAAATATATCATGCATACCATTAATTTCTGTAATAATTCACCTTCATGGGAGGTGAGTGATTAACAAAAAATGTGTATAAATAGATGCCATCTTTTAAAATTATCTCTGCATATCTTATGCATGAGTTAAAATTTATGAAATACAAACACAGTTGTCTCAAATGTTTACATCAGGTACGTTGTGTATCAAAAATATTTTAAATTAAGAAAGAAGGATATGGGAAGGAAAACGGACCATGGATCTACCTAAAATGGGATCTACTTTAAAACTTCTACCTGATTCCAATGATATGTGAGTTTTTATTAAAGCCTTCAAGAGCAAATAAATTTTCTGAAACCTAGAAACTCACGCTCTGAAATTCAAGGGTGTTTTGAAATTAATTAGCTCAGCTTGAAGTGAAAGGAGATGACTGGTAGCAATTAGCAGATATTTCTGGTAGCTCAAGACACAACAAAAATTGTACTTTCTAATTAACATTTCTAAGCTCTTTTTCTTGGATTATTTCCCACCAGCACAGCTTTCTCATAAATCTGAAACCAATTTGCAAATGTCACTAATTTAAAAACATACTTTTATTACAATGACATCTTTACTATGAAGAAATATGATGAAAAATACTCGTGTTCCTAGAGTTTCATTCACTATCTGTAGAGAACTCTAGGCTTTTATTACAAATTTATTTCTTCTGCTTCTCAAGTGCTCTTCGATTTTTGTTTTGGAAAGTTTGTCTAGAACTGTGTTATAGTAAATAAAAAAAGTCTAAATCTTGTTAGAGATATACAGATTATACAAGTTATGGTTTGAAATATACTGTAACAACACACTATTGTATTCTGTGTAAAGTGATTTTCTGTAATTCTTTTATCCTATTAGATGAAATTATTTTAGACACTGACTTAGAGATATTCACACAGAGTTTTTCACTGATAAATGGTTGGAATCCATGGGAAAAAAACACCACTGTACAGAATCATGGTAGGATTGATAGACGTTCCATCACCTTGAATATATATATTGTAATAGCACATAGCATTATTTTGAAAGAGTAGAAACAAGATATCATGTTTTCAGTCCTAGAGTCCTAGTCTTGGGATTTTTATTATAATGGTGTTTTCAGCTGCCGAATATCTTGCATAGAGCAAATTGTGTACTTTAGTTTTTAAGTTGTATTTGTGAAGGAAATACTTGTGTTAATTTTGACGACAAGACCTTTGCCTGCATCTTTCCTTACGGCCACCACAGGCACCATGTGGGAGCACAGACCATGGTCTGTAGCTGTGAATTTGGGCTGAGCAGGAAAGCTGAGAGAGCACAAAGAATTGTGCTTGTCTGTCCTCTCAATCCAATGATGTGGATGATGTCTGTCATCCTTCCAATGCTCACACACAGCACCAGTATAGGTCACTGACAAATGCTGTTGATCGCCAAGGAATTGAAAAGATGAGATGGCAAAAATCTCTGGCTTTGCAGTAATATACAAAGCAAGACCAAAGAGAAGAGGACCACTAGAAATAAATAACTGTGAATTCTGGAACCTGGTATGGGACTTGCTCAGAGAGCTTCCTGTATTGTTTTACTTTCCTGCACCACTCACAGTGCAAGTTCCCAGCTCCCTTGATGGTCTGAGCAAATAAGCACATAAGAACACACTACAGACTCCTGCAAAGGGATACTTCACAGAAGATTGCTCATTTGATAATAACTCTTTGGTGCTGGGGAAACTTTGAATTTCATTCCTTTCTCAAACATACGATCACAAACCTCCAAGGTCACCAAATAGGTTGATAATATTGCCTGCTATTAGCTAACTGCAGGTAGCAGTAGTTCAGATTTCCCAGAATCATAAGCAATTCAGTTTCTCAAACAATGCAAGGGTGAGGGGTGAAAAATGAGGCTGGACTTTAATTACTTGTTTTGAGAATTTATACCGGGTGGGAGATGTCTATTTAGTTGCTGACTGCAGTTGCACTCCTCTGAAAAGAGCAGGAGGAAGAGAGAGAGGAGAATGGAAGATGTTCCTGTCAATACAAAGAGTTAACAAGAGAACAAGAACAGATGAGAAGGGAGAAGTAAAGCCTACCTCCAGAGCAGCTGAGCTGCTGAGCTGCTGCCAGCTCATGAGGTTGTTAACTCCTGAGTCAAACCAGCATTGTGTCCTCACAGCCTTTAAGGAATTGGTGAAATGGTGAGTCAGTCACCTTCCAACTGTTTCTCCTTGTTTCAGTTTAGAGACAAGTTTAGGAGAAAACACTCTGGAATGAGTGCTTCTTCTAAGAAGGGTTCCAACAATCCCTTTTCTCCAACAGGAAATGAATACTAGTGGATGAAAGTGAAAAAAACCCCCAACCGTTTATTGACAAACAGAATGCCCACAGAGCACGGGGAAAAAGGAAATAAATGCTAGATATTGAGCTATCAGACCTGACTTGTATAGATATATAAAACAAGAGAAACAACAGCGATGTCAGCAGCAGCAGCAGCAGCAGGCCCCAGTGCAGCCTCTCTCGGCCGCANCCAGCCTGCGCACTGGATTTTTTAGGTGAGACACAGGGCGCGCAGATCTGAGCCCACCCTTTAATCCCGAGGTTCAATCTGCCAGGCCAAAGCAAGTCTTGGACAGTGGCAGTGAGGTCCTCCTCAGGACGTAGGCAGATTGCCCCCTTGCAGGGCTAACGAGCTCTGCCTGCCCGGGAGTATCCCCGACCGGGACTTGAACCCGAGCCTCGGCAATTACTGTGCCGTATGCTTAACCACTACACCACTGGGGCTCCCTGTATAGATATATAAAACAAGACAAACAGCAGCGATGTCAGCAGCAGCAGAAGCAGCAGCAGCAGCAGGCCCCAGTGCAGCCTCTCTCGGCCGCAGGCCCTTTCCCCTTCGGTGCAGTTACGCTCAGGCAACAGGGAAAGAGAGGCCAAGGCTCCCTTTCCAAAACTCGTGGGGAGCAGCCAGTCTCAGTGCCCCTCCAGGTGGTGAGCTGGACTGTACCAGTAGCCTTGGAGCAGCAGGCTGGAACAGCAGAGGTGAGCAGATGCCCGGAGGCAGCGGATCAAAGTGTAGCACTGAGCGGTGGCAGAAGGCAGAGGGGAGCTGGGTCGGGCATTGCTCCTTTGCACAGCTCCCCGGTGACAGCTGGTCCCGAGGTTGGGCTGCCACGCACAGGGAATGGCCCAGCAGGGAGGGCTCCAGGGTCTCGGCACGGCAGGCCCTGGTCACAGTGCCAAAGGAAAAAAAACAAGGGGAAACAAAAAAAGGACATAAACCACAGGGCAACAGGACCCCAGGTCGGCCCCACCATGCCACATGGAAGCTGTGCCCATCACCCACTGGAAGGAGGAGCAGCCCCTGGCCCTCACCTCCCACAGGATCCCAGGCCGCCCTTTGATCATCACGATATTCCCGAGCTGGGGCGGGGGGCAGTGGTACTTAGACAAAAAAGAAAAACAAAATGGTTATCACATACCAGCCATCCCCAAGACACTCATTAAGAAAGGACCATAGAATCACAGCATATACTGAGTTGGAAGGGATCCATCAGGACAATTGATTCCAACTCCCTGACCCTGCACAGGACCATCCCCACGAGCTACACCATGTGCCTGAGAGCACTGTCCAAACACTTCTTGGACTTTGTCAGGCTTGGTGCTGTGACAGATTTCCTGGGGAGCCTGTTCCATGCCTTACTGCCCTCTGGGTGAAGAACACTTTCCTGATACCCAACCTGAACATCTCCTGACTCAGCTTTCCTTGAGTGTTGTCACTGGTCAGGAAAGGGAAGAGATCAGTACCTGCCTCTCTGTTTCCCCTCGTGAGGATGCTGAAGACCTCACGGAGGTCTCCCCTCAGTCTCCTCCAGGCTGAACAAAGTAACCTCATAAGGCGTCCTCATGGCCCTCCTTTGGCCATTCTCTAACAGCTTAGTGGTTTTTTTTATATTGTGGTGCCCAAAGTGCACACAGGACTCAAAGAGACAATTATGTCTTATTAAGGAAGTTTTTTTTTTTCATAAGATGTGCCATTGTGTGCACATTTTGGTGAGGCCTGTTGTAAATGCTTTTTACATCATGACTATTTCACCGATGTTTGTAGCTTTATTGAGCTACAAGAAGAGGTCAGGTGGCTTTTGGTTGTCACTATTGACAATAATAAGCATTCACTTTATCAAAGAATGAAAATAATGTAAACAATGAACAATGAGTTTCTGCTAAAAACACAATTCTTACTTGCTGTTTCTCTGTTATTACTTTCCCAAACTGCAAACAACATCAGTCATTGAAGACAAACTGCTGTGCTATGACAGAAAATATATGCTTGCCTTACAGTCATGTTTTTCTTCTTTTATAATGGACATTATTCATAATGGAAATAATAAATCTTAATGATTGGTTTCAAGAAATTTGGTGTCAGACAAGTTCATATTTTATACAATGTTTTAAGAATTGGTTTTCAGAAAAAAATGCTATAGTAAATAAGGCCCCAAGAAAATTATTCATCCATAGAGATTCCCAAGCTGTTCAGAGATGATCATTGAGACCATGAAGTTTGATCTCATGTATGCCACAGGCTGCTTAATTTTTCCATTACCAAATTAAAAAGTGGAAGTATTAAATATCTACAACTACATTGCTTAATCAAGGCAATGGTAAAAGAATCTGATATGTTTTTGTCTGGGTTTTTTTCTGATATAATCTTGTTCAGGCTTTTTTAAATGTTGAAGCAAGACTAATTTAATCATGGCGTTGTTATTACATAGTCATGGACTGTGATACCCCTATTTTCCTTTCTCCTTTTATTAAGAACAACTATAACCATAATGTCAAAATGGAACCTGGTATCTGTTGAAAAACAAAAGTACCATCTAGTAGAAGGAACATAGGACTATTCTGTAGCAGTGTTGCAGGTGTGTTGACAGAATTCTCTGGTTGTTAGGACTGTGTAAGTACATAGTCTTTTTGAAGTCAATAAATATAGAAAACTAGAGATCATATAAAGGGTGTTTAGATTTTTCCCCAAAGGGCTTTTTAACCCAATGTGTTAATCCTCTTCTACTCCTTGTGCTCATTATTGATCTGAACAGAGTATAAATGCCAGACTGCAAATTATATTTTTCTCATGAAAAGAACATTATTGATAGCCAGGGATAAATTAATATATTTCTTGTCGCATTAAATCACTGAAAGAAAACAAAAACATGAGGCATATAATAATCTGGTAGGCCAGTGTTATGCCCTCAAACAAGAAGAGAAAAACATAAGATGACTGGAGTCTGGAGAAAGATATTCTTAAAATTAGGGTAGTGCTAATAATCAAAGAGAGAGGAGAGGCAGAACAACCAAAACAACATTCCTCATACAAGCCTTACCCCTGTAAAATATTCACATCCTTAAATTAGCTTTAGGTTTCTTATGTATTAGGAGAGCTGGTGCCCTCAAAAGAGTATTAACAGGAATGAACAGGAGTTGCTGAACCCAATACACCAGGATAGGTGGTTGTTTACACTGAATACCTCTTCAGCATGGTTATACAGAGATGCATTCTTAAACTTATGGTTCAGATTTGCTGCACCTGGCAGAGACACAAGTGATTTTTATTCCAATGATTGTCAGTTACACATATAAACATTTCCTTTTTAATCAATTTTTTTTTTACAGTCAAAGCATTTAGATGTCATTTGGAAATCACAGTTCAATTCTTTTTTCTAAGAGGATTTAAAACCTTTTGCCTTCCACAAACAAGCTGGGTACTGGGGTTGAGATGCCCTGGCTCATCCTCCTGAAACTCTTCCATGTTCCATTAAATGTCTGCTCACGCAGGAATAGTGCTGCCAAGACTAACAGCAAGGTTCTCATCAGAGAATGCAGACTGCAGATCCTATCCAACAACACACAGCATATCTATGAATAGCTCATAGAAATAACAAAGCAATAAAATATGAAAGGCAAAAAACAATTAAAAGAAAATATTTGTTTTGACTCTTCTGCTGAATGGTATGTTTTGGGTTCTTTTTGTGATATAGGATAAATTGATAAATAAAATTCCAATTTGTTTAACTATTGACTTTGCATGAAGCTATATTCATAAATTATATGAAACTTATCAAACTAATATTTGATTTCATTAAGGTGGTTTAAAAAAAATTTAGCTTTTCGGTAAATACCAAACCACACAAAGTTTAAAATAAATAGAAATTGATAGAATACTTACTTACTCTTTTAGACAAAACAAGGACTGATGCTGATGCTGAGAAAGCTAAGCAATGATTAAAAGAGTGCAGAAGTGGAATGTGGGGAACAAAGAAATGATAAAATTGAATTTTATTTTCTGTCCTCTAGATTATTTTATCTTTTTAGGTATCTATGTTTCTACTTCCAATGTCTGGAAGTATTCCAATTGCCTGATTGTGGATCAAGGTTCCAAAAATAATTAAAATACTTGAGAAAACAATTGGAACACAGCTTGCTACTTAGAAATTTTAAAATCATTCACAGTCCCTTTCTCATTTTTTTGCCAGTCAATAAAGCAGACTAATAATTTAAAAACTAGTTACCACATGTTTCCTCTGAACACATTTATTCATCATGAACGTTATTTGCCTAAAAAAAGATGATTAATAATATAATTTACTTTTCTGTGAAAATGAAATTTGCTCTGGGTTGGAAACAAACCACAGGCACCTTTGTACATGAGCCTGACAATTTAAGACCACTTGGTCTTTCTGTGAAAAGTGATTCACCAAATCCTTTCTTGCTTCACTTCAGTGATCTCTCACTTGATGGAAATTATTCTGCTGAAACTAGCAGAAAATATTTGCCTGCAGCTTGTTGTGCGAGCATATCTTCCATCTAATTAAAAGACCTTGATAAGCCATGGAAATATAACATAGAGTACCTCTTGTACTGAGGAGTAATGCATCAGCATTGATAATCAGTTTTTAGTCTAAAATGATCATGATCAATGATCATGACAACTCTAAGTAAAATCTTAATTTCAGTTAGAAACAACTATTAACTGCCAACCTTTACAAAGATCACCATACCATTGCTTCTTTGCAGAAATATAATGTAATTGTGACAACTAGGAAAAAAACTCTCACTTTTTGTCACATAATGAACAGGATTTACCTAAATGTGTTGCTTTTTCTTTCTAGCAAGTTGTTAATATTAAATAAAAAAAATAAAGACAAGACAAAAAAGTCATCACTTATGCAGCATCATTTGCAGATGCATTTTCATCAGTATTTATGTATCTCCTTAATATGAGACCTCTGTGGAAGATTTGAAATATTCCTCTTTTAAACAAAAGTCCTGCAATATTTCACAATATTGAAAGCTTTTCAGAGAGAGTGCAGAGACTATTCATAGAAGAGGTTTCTCCCCATCAAGAACTATGGAAAGCAACAACTAATTTTGAAACCACGGAGCACACAACTCCTTGAATCAGCAAAGAAAACAGCAGGCAGCCAAAACACTCCTGGTTTTTATCACCAGAAGAGCAGAGGGAGTCTGGAGGATTGCTGTTGATCACATTGGGTTTCACAGAACAGCAGGGAGTTTCACCCAGTTTTATGTTTAACAGGAAAATGTTTTGTAGTTTGGAAATTCCTTGCTTAATTGGAGCTAACTTTTCCATGTCAAGAGCTGGAGATGAAAGAGCAGAAACAGCTTCCCGGCAAGGGAACATACACAAAAATCACATGGTTTGGCATGGTTTTGGTTCTTTTGGTTTTGTTTCTTTCAATAAACATCAACTATGGATACAAAGCTGCTGGGGTTTGAGTCATGGAGTGGCATTTTAGAAAATACTTGTGGAACCTCCAATATTGAGGGGTTTTGCTAGGAAAATGGCATCAAATACAATCTGCTCACATGCTCAGCCTGCCCTTTGAAACAGCCAAGCTCATCATAAGGATCCCCAGCTGAGGAAAAAAAGTCTTCCATTGCTTTTCCAGGAGACAGAGGTAAAAACAAAAAAAATCTTACCTTCATGAGTCTTGTTTAAGTCCCACTTTGGTGTAAGTCTTTTGGTTAGCTGTTTGTGATCACAAAAAATAGCTTTGAAGTAATGATACCTGCATTTCAGCTAAGTAGAGATTATAAACAAGTGAATGATGCAGAAGTTTTTAGCTTAGGTTTTTTAATTAAATCCCCAAGACTTAGGTTTTCTGAGATGACCTGTCCTAAGAGTAGAATAACCGTAATAGTTTTTCATCTAATGGATCTGAATTCAGGAAGGATGCTTTAGTTGTAACCCTTATATAACTGAAGATTAAATTTTTCAATTTCTTTTTCTCTTATTATATGTACAAGAAAAATCATTATCAGTATATTCTTTAGCACTTATAAAGAGCTCTGTTCCTTATGGAAATCCCTATGATTGATTTTTAACAGGAAAAGGGAGAAGAAAGGAGCAGAAAACTACTGTGAAGTGCTATTAACAGGCATGTAAAGATTCAAGAGACATGACAAATGAAGAGCTGTCTTTCAAAACTTGTAACCGTACATTCTGACTTTGCACTACATGCATCAAGTTTTCTTCTATTCTGAAAAAACTTCACACACCGTTTATGAATAAACCATGCTTAAAAGCAGTAAATCCTTGGAAGAGTAATATTTTTTAAGTATTTTTACAAATGGGCAAAATAAGAACCACATAAAACAAACAAATAAGAAACACCAGAAATTGTTTTGAGTCTTTATAGTCCTGACATATGTAGGCTGAAATTTATAATCTTCCATAGAATAAGGTTCATTTGTTTAAAACAGAAATGGAAGAATTAAAAATAGAAATGTAAAAACTATTAACTCATGAGAAAATTAAATAAATTAGGAACAGAGAAACTGATTATTTCTGTCTTAAATGAATTTGAGTTCTTTTGTCTTCTTTTTCCATGGTACACCCTAGATAAAATATTATCTTAATTTTGAATTTACCAGTTTAAAAGGTTTTCACTGGGGTCTTTTCATGAGTTAAACAGAATTTTTTGTTTAATTATCACTGCTGTATCTAAAACACCTTTTTAGCAAACTCCAAGGCAGTAAGCAAATTCCAGAAATTTATGTGTGTGTCTAACCATAGCAGCACTGTGCTCTTTCTGTAGGAGACTCTGTTCCACCATACCGTGCAATGGAAAGTGAAGCCAAAGTGCATCAACTTAATGGAGAGGAAAGATGATCATGTGCTAATCCTTCCTCCTTTCTCACTGTGTAACCATCAGCAGTCCCCTTGTAAAAGAAGAAGGAACTGAAGTCAACAGTGTAAGATGAGCTTACTCATACCTCTACGTGACATTGTTCCGTGAATAATTTATGTATCAGACACAGATCTTGGAGCTGTTAATCTTTCATCGAGCAGCAGTCGGGGCCCTCATGGAGACTGCAATCACTGTCTCGAGAGCCACATGGCACAGCTACCCCACTGACACCACAGAGAACAAAGCAGGGAGGCAGCCTTGCAGCCAGGGATTTCCTGGCATGGGAAGGTGAAGAGGGCTGAGAGCTGTATTTAGACAAATGTATTCCCTAGTTCTGGCTCAGGTGCTGCACAAGCTGCATTCTCTGCTCGTGGCACAGTTGAGGTGCCATGTTTCCTTTTCATCATGAGCCAGCTGCTTATGGTAAGTCACATACAGATAGTTAAAAATCAATTGTCAGCTTCACTCTAAGAATATTGCTGAATCAATGATTCTATGGTTTGCATTAACACTGTGTCTGGCCACAGACCTCTCTGGGGAAACTTTCCAGGTTTCATGTATTTTCATCTGGAAATGGAAATCACACCTGCAGTAATTCACTGCATCAAGTAACATACAAAATAATATGCCCCCAAAAATATCCCTTCTCCTCTTTTTTTTTGTTTGGGGTGGTTTTTTGGGTTTTTTGTTTGGTTATTCAGTTGTATTATTTTTATTTTCCAGGACTGCTCTCATCAGTTGTTAATAACTGCATATATATTACATGTTGTCAGTCTTTAAGGGAAGGATTTTCAGGTACCAAGTATCTAAAAATCAGTAATAGCTCAAGGATACCTACTACTTACTTTAATTTAGTGCCACTATATATTTATTGTGTGGGTATTTAAGTGCATATCACATGAATCATTTACAAGGAAATATTTTTCCTAGTTGCATGCCATGATGCAAAAAGCACAAAATTGGTATGCAATAAGGGTTTTGTTTCCAGGATGCAATGCTTGTATGTAAGAAGGAAATAGGTAGGATGATTACACTTCTGGCCTGGAAGAAGAATGGAGAATTCCTCAGTTATTCTTACACAGTAATTTCCAGGTTATGAGATTCTATTGAGTGTTTTGATGTCATATATTACTGTCATGATAATTTACAAAAAAAAAAAAAAATTAAGAAATTGTGGCAGAGCTAGTTAAAATTTTTGCAAATATATGTTTGGTGTAAAATGGTAAGTCTTTATACTAAGGGTAATGAAAAAGCAGAAATGGAGTGAGGAAAAAAGAAGACATGAAAATACTCTAACTGGAGAGAAAAAAGTTATTAAATTGTGTGACAGTATGAGTACTGGCTTAATGAAGTACAGCAAGCTTGCAATTACTTCTTGCCTACAAGAGCACCTTGATTTATGTTATCAAAAAAGCATAGTATTTTTGAGCTTTAATTCAGAAATACAATGTTACAGAAGGAAAATGACCTTTATAAAGCAGGAACAGGTTGGGGATAGCAAGGAAATATTCTTCTATATAGTGCTCTTCTGTTCCTTAAATTTAAAAATCTCAACTTCTCTTACTTAAACAAACCTATGAAAAGATTTTCCTTAAAGTCACCCCCACTGAACATAATCAGAAATTGAACCAGAAATTGTATAATTAAAACACTCTTAATTAGACTCCTTTATGATGAAATTAGAGGAGGACTGAACACACATTAGCTAATCCTTACCAAAGTGCACACTGGAACATAAGGTCTAAAAACCACATCTTTTTCTTGTTGTCAATGCATGTTTGGGAGAACTGCCACAATGCTTGAAACAACATTCCATGATACATATATATTTTTAAATTATACTAGATTAACATTTACATTTTGTTAAATTGTGGGACCTGCATGTATCCTTCTCACTTGAAAAGATATTCACTGACTTCTGGTTTTATGTTTGCTTCCATATCACTGAAATTAAAAAAAAAAAAAAAAGACAAAATAAAATAAAATAGCAGTATGTGTTGAAAGGTACAAAAATGAAACTTTCATATTATGTAGGTATGGACATATAAATTACATAGGTATGGCAATTGGACATATAAAATCAAAAGTGATATTCAGCATCTGATTCTTCTCATATCAGCAGACGTATTTTAAAAACTACTAATGTGCTAAGATGATGACTTTCCCTCTATTTTGAAAAAAAGAAAGAGCCTGATTCAGATGTTTTCACCTCAAATGGCTTCATCTTCCATTAAGACTCAAAAGATGCTTAAAATCTATTAATAACACCAGAATTATTTAGGCAAAGCTGATTACCTAAGATAAGCAGTATGCTCAATAGACTCTACCTGAGTTCACTACAGGTATAAGTTTTATACCAGAACAAAGTTTCAGCTGTACTTGAAATCTAGCTGCCAGTAATCCATAACTACTTCTCTGATACCATGTGCTACAACTTTTAGTTCCTTTCCTTTCCTTTCCTTTCCTTTCCTTTCCTTTCCTTTCCTTTCCTTTCCTTTCCTTTCCTTTCCTTTCCTTTCCTTTCCTTTCCTTTCCTTTCCTTTCCTTTCCTTTCCTTTCCTTTCCTTTCCTTTCCTTTCCTTTCCTTTCCTTTCCTTTCCTTTCCTTTCCTTTCCTTTCCTTTCCTTTCCTTTCCTTTTTCTTCCACTGCCACTCTTGGAGTGTTTATCAATGGGGACCATGGCTGTTGTGTTTTGGGGTTTTTCCCCTCTTATTTTAAAATGTAATTCTTTCCTGTAAAAATATTAAACACCAATCTGTTTTTCAGCATGAGAAGTATGAAGGGAAATTAATATACTCATTAAACTTCTTAATTCAGTGATGGACAAATAGAACTCTGAGTGATCATGAGGGAATAGTCCTTGCAAGATTCCTGTGGAGTAAAATCAGCAGGGACAATTAAAGCATGTGGGAGATTATATAAAAGAAATGGGATGAGTGAGCTTCTATATAAATATACATTTAAAGCATTAAATAATGTAATATTACAATATATTTTTTCAGGTCTTGACTAACAAATAATAAAAATATATTAAGCTTTTTAATGCTTTCAAAATCCACTAAAAATGTCTATAAAATAATACATCTAACTAGAATAAAAACACCAAGATAAAACCAATCTGAAATTAAATTACAACTTGACATTTTTATTTATTCAGTTAATTTGTCTCTCTAAGGGAGACATTATTCTGATTTTCAGTTTTGTCTATTTCAGGAGCAATTTGCACTAACATTTCAAAAACCATTTTTAACCAAAAATTAAAATGTATTCACCATAAGCAACTATAACCAAGTTACAACAGTCATAACACTTTTTGCTAAGAACTTATTTCATTACAATAAATTGTTATGTTGTGTTGAAACCAGAGTACTGCCTGTATTTAAATAATTTCATTTAGAACCAGATATCAAAAAAAAAAAAAATAGGAAGAAAAAGGCAAATTTGTGGTACCTCAAGTCAATATTTCCAAACACTTTACTTGAAAAGCACTTTCATAAGGATCATTTCTGCAACCTCAGGTTTTATTCCTGTTAGAACTGAGGATTGATTTTTTAAAGTGTTGATTTCCTTTCCAAATGGAACATGATGATCCAGCCATACAGCTTATGAGCTCACTTTCCATGGAGTGGTGATTCAACTGAGCTGCTACTCTATGTTTGGATGCAAAATTCACAACAGTAGAATTTATTGCTAGATGCTGAGATTGTCTTTTACTTGAAAGTTTTATTCAATCTTTTTGAATGTCTTGGTTGCTTGCAGATGGGACATTTTGCCAACTTCATGAAGCTCAAAAAACTTCATATAGCTCCATAAAATGTCTTTTATGGCCATTTATTTTTAAAAATCATGCTTTAGACTAAAACAAGAAGAGA
Source organism: Vireo altiloquus (assembly GCA_013396875.1). Classification (NCBI taxonomy): domain Eukaryota; kingdom Metazoa; phylum Chordata; class Aves; order Passeriformes; family Vireonidae; genus Vireo; species Vireo altiloquus. The sequence continues at coordinate 151,955 of VZRF01005185.1, read as the reverse complement.
GTTACTTAATCCATCAGAAGGACAAACTAATTAATTATTATGCATCAGATAATTTTGTCCAAAGAACACTGAACAGATTCAGAACTGTAGTAAACACATTCAGGTCAGGCAGTAAACAGCATGATACTGCCTTAAGTGAACTCTGAAGCTGCTGCATTTTCAGTTAAACATGATTTGTATAAAATGAGAAGCAGTTCTCACCTAATTATGGTCACTGCTAATCCCTCAGTGTCTCCAGTCTTGGTTGGTTGCTTGGTTGTCCTACACCTGCACTATCAAAAAGCTTTTCTGTAAATAATAGTGTCTGCTAAATTAATGTTCTCCTTATCAGTGGCCAGAGAACACATCTTCCATCATGAATATTCCCATACATTATCCAATCCACAAGCATCATAAATCCCTACCAGTCACTGGACATGAAAAGACTGGTTTTTAAATGCCCTAATAAGTGGACCTCATAGAAAGATGTCTTAGGCAAGTATCTCAACTTGATTACAGAACATGTCAGAACAAAGACTTTTATTAGCTCAAAACTTCTTGCAGTTATTGATGTGCTTTTGCTGTGTCTTTTGAAACAATGTTGCCCTCTAGCTTTCAAGGAATGAAAATAAAACAGAATAATTTTAAAAACCACATTATGTGACTCGGAAGAGGCCAATCCAACTTGGAATTTGTCTGTATATTTCTTAATCATCTGAAATCTTTGGCCTCATTGGGAGTTTTTAGCTCAAACAAATCAGTATTTCAGTCAACAGCCTGCACAGGATGAGAAATGAAATAAATTAAATTATTGAAGTCTTCACCAAAACAAAAGAGATATCATAGAATAGTGTGTGCCTCCACTACTTCTCTAATCAGATTTTTTTCTTCTAAAAGATTGTATTTCAACTGTGAGATAAATACATGCTGGGTTGTCTCCCATGGTATGAAAACTCAAGTTATGAAGTACCTGAAGGACACAAATATTTAAAATTCAATCTCTTCATAAGTACCTTTGAATTTCAATGGATTTTAATTATTCATTTAGAGAGGATGCTTCACTGGAAATGACAAATAATAATAAGGAAACTTGTCAGAATTCCATTCTGCTTCCAAGGGGAAAATATTCTCCTTCACAGAATGATGAAAAGCATCACTTCAGAGATAAAATTGTTGCAGTTCACTTTATAGAAAGAAAGTGCCAAGTATCATAGTTTTCATACTGCTAATTCACATTCCTTAATTCAAGAATAGTGTTCTGTGAATGCAAGAATGAGAATTACCTAGACCACATTTTGGTTTCCACCCAATATTTGAGCCTGGTAGAAAGTGGAGCAATTTTCTTTAGTCCTTTTCTGTCTCATCTCTAAATATCTTCTCAGAAAATCATTACTGAAGAATTAGAAATCTTTTCTTAAGCAGATGTAAAAGCTTGTTCCAGAGAATGTTTAGGACAGCAAGAACTCAAAAGTCTAAAATATCAGACACTTTTTCAAGTAATTGTCCTAAAGGCAGTTGTAGCACAGTGCCTCTGGGATTCAGTGAGGAGAAGAGGAAAGGAGCCCTGTTCCATGGGTTGGCACTGCAGTGCTGGTGGCTCAGGATAATCACTTCCCCGTGAAGAGTAATGAGAACATGAAGGAAGAGAATTTATTTATTCCCTGACTCTACAGGGAAAAGGCCTTCAGATCAAATACCATTCGTCATGAAAACTTGGTTTTGTTGTTAAGAATTTGGCTAAATACACACACATATAATTTCCAGGGTATGAACTTAATAACTTGGAGACTTCAGTGAGTTTTTATTTAAACTAAGTCAGCAGAAATTTTTGTGTCACCAGATAAATTACAAATTGTTCTAGTATGAAATCTGGAAAGAGTCCTAGTTCAGATTTTAATTCTGTTTTGCTGCAAATGGCAAAGACTTTCTTGTCTCATTTGATGTGAATTTTTATTGCTGTCAAAGATAAAATTTAAAACTTCCATAGGTTGTTAATATATCTATATTTAGCAAAAAAAAAATTACTGCCTATATTTATTGTCAAATGGGAAGAGAACCTTCCATTAGGCTCTCATTGTGTAATGTCAGCATCTTCCTCCTGCAAAGAGAGAAAAGCTTCTTGTTCCTTTCATCTTTAAAACCAAAATAAATGTAGTAAAATGGTAATATTAAAAATGATTCTGCAAAAATACATTCTAGATAACTTGCAGAGGTAAAATATGTTTTGCTCTTTCCTGTAAGAAGTCAGTATGTGCATTTTGGAAGCAAAAATAAAAACTATTTGCCTATCAATGCTAGACAGATAAAGGAATATGTTTTACCTGACTCCACTTTGTTTAGAGGGTGCAGTTTGGTGGTTTTTTATTATCCATATATTTTTACTTTTTAAAGCTAAACATGTTTAAACATTTTCTTTACTTCTGTAAATCCCCAATGTCTATCAATATGAGAGCAGCTGTGAAGGATAAGAGTTTGTTAACTGTCCTTGGTGTATAAGTGAATCTTTCACACATAAAAAATTAATGGTGAAAAGAGTGAGATTATTTTTTAAAATTATCCAGAAGTACTAATGAAGGTCTTTATTATAATAGCGCAAGGCCACAATTTTAATTTTCTCAAAGCAGTTTCTATACTCACAGACTTGACCCAAGAACTCTGCAATAGTTTAATGTCTCAACTGCCTTTATATAGATTTTCATACCTTCATGGCTACAAAAGATTATTTCTCCTCCTTATTTGCACACAAGAGTTTTCCCCTCCTCCATGGATAGCTCAATATATGTAGGATTTACATTTCTAATGTCTCACTCATGAAAGTAAAGGAATACAATAAAAATATGAGGCATCCTTTTTTTTCTCTAATTGCCCCTGAGATTTATGTAAATTTGCATCTCTACATAGTTATTCATTAAGCATCTGGGAGAAGCCAAGGAAGTCTGTTAGCAGATATAAAATCAAATATTTTCCTCTTTATTTTCTCTCTCCAACACCATATACTTCAGAAACCCTTCAAATTTTGCTGGAGGCTAGTAAAATTATACATAGCTGTTCTTTTCCCATTAAAATGGAATACAGCAGCAAAGAAAAATCTACCAGAACGGATCTTGTTCACAAAGAATGAAAGAAAAAAAATATTGCAGTTAAAGCAATAGGCTTTAAACAGAGAGCAAGTAACTCAATAGTAACAGAAATCATGAGAAATGATGAAAGAAAAAATAAACTAACAACCAACCAAAAAAAAACCCCCAGAACTGAAACCCCAAAGGAAAAAAAAAACACACTTTCCTCAGGCACAATGACCTAAGGAGGAGAAACACAGCACAAACTTTTAAAATAGTTATTTTAGATCTGGGAAATAGTGCATGAAATAAAAATACATTTGGTAAGAGCCATTTTCTCTCTACAAGGAATAATACACTGGATTTTCTTTTCTTGCCAATCATCTGCTATTGTTCTGTCAGAGATAATGCTACCAAAAACTATTGACAAAGTGAAGTCTCCAGGCAAATGTAACACAAGTTGTTAAGTTGATTTCCATGAATGAATCACTCACCCAGTGTGAGAAGGTGATACTACACTACCTGAGTCACACCATCCACCCACCTGTGCCCAGGTTTTTTATGGAAGTAGTTGATAAGTCATGATAAAATAAACAAGTGCCTGCATTAGCTATGGAATTTTTAAAGAGGTGCTACATTTGGGTATGTTTTATTATGAACTCCACATTCTTACAAGAGTTTCTTTAATTAAATTTATAGAACATGTTATTTTTTTTTTCTGCCAGTAGTACTTACTGAATGTTATTTAATCATTATTTTCAAGCTTGTGCTGAATTCTGCCAGAAAGAAAAATTACCACTCCTTATTTGTCACTTATGAACAACCTCTGTCTTTTTTTGTGTTTATACAGCCTTGAATATAGTTACAGAGAAACTTCGCAGAGCTCTGAATTCTTAAAATTTAAAGATGAAACACATGAATGTGGCTTATTTGACAATAAAGAGTAGAAGGGATATCTGCTCTCTAGAAAATTCTGGTAATACAAGAAAAAGCAAAAATTGCAAGAGTAGAAGTGATATTCTTATGGGAAAAAAAAAAAAAAGAGGGAATTTTGAAGCTTGGGAAGAAGCAAATGTAATTCAGTACAGCAATATCATAAAAACCCAAAATTCACCTGTACTTTCTGTAGTATAATAAATGCTTTATATTCAAATACATAAATGAACATACTGAATACCTAAATTTGGGCAGTAAGCTATCACATATACATCAGCATAAAGTCAATTAAAAACAAAATGTTCGAAAGATCACCACCAAATGAAAATATTTGCACAACTTTGAAACTAACTTTTGAATCTCTTGTCTGAAGAAAATATTTTTACATGGAAATTTTCCTTATATATTTACTGATTTTTACAAAAAATTTTCTTTTTCTGGCCCCAGACAACAGTTCTCTTTCATTTTGCTATGCAAAACAGATATTAGATAATCACAGTTTTATGCACAATATTATATTGTTCAGAAAGATTCCACACTAATTTATTTTCATGAAGAGCAATAGGAAATTGATACACATATGAAAAAGTCTAATTACAAAGTAGTTGCAAAACTACTTTAAGTTCTGGAGATTGTTTTGCAATAACATCTTTTTTTCCTCCTATGAAATAACACTTAATAAAATTTAAATACAAGAAAATCCTGAATTAAGATGTTGCTAAGGTTTTGTAAATGTGGAAATTTTTTTTTTTTTTTTTGACATTTTGAAGCATATCTCATTTCTGGTACCTTGTTATCCTGTGAGGTCAGGTAATTTTCACTTCTTCAGAGATGCCTTTTATAATATGTCACTGATATACAGTACAGTAATATTGCAATGACATCTTGGAAAGCAGATAACATTAAATTTAAAAGATACATGTATTCTCTTTCTTGATTTCTGCATTAATTTTAAACAGTCTGTTTTCTCAGTTTTTGTATCTTAGTGGGACTTTAAGAGAGCTAAATGACTGAAACAAGTTAAAAGACAGTGGCCCATAACTCAATAGAATATCTCAATGTATGCACATATCAATATAGAAATTTTTACCTTATACAGGTCTAATTAAATTAAATCCAATTTTTATCAGTATGCATTTTTGATTTTGATTCTATTTTAAATTTTATCATCAAAGTAATTCCTAGTGGAGTAATTGCAATATGGAATGCAAATTATCCTGAAAACCCAGCCAATATAAATGAGAATTAACAGACAATGAATAGTTTCCAGTCTTTCAAATAATGTGTCTATGACCACAGGATCTGAAAGTTATATCTGTCTTTTTTTATTTTTGTATGTATTTATATTTGATAGAAAAGTATAAGTAAATATTTCCTAAATGAAAACAAATGCATAGTACACAGAATCTTAACTGGTTTTGAATGACTAATCCATCCCTGTGAAGTTAATATTACTTCATAATACATAAGTTGTTGAGCACTTCAAAGCCTCATGAAGCTTTGGAGAGCATTAAGGTTTTGCATCCCTTAGGAACTATAAAATGGAAGTCAGTTCTTCCAGTATATACCTTCACGCTACATGCTGAAATCAAACACAGTAAAGTTCACACACAGTCAGGATGCAGGTGCAGTGTCCTGCACTAGGTAAATCTTGCTTAGAAATTCAAAATAAAGACTTAAACAAGACAGCTCCATGCTCTTGGCTCCAGGAGCTGCTCTCTGCAAAGGATTGATGCTGTACCACTGATCCTAGGAGTGCTTCTGCAGTACTGATTCAGCAGGCTCACTAATGGTGCAGAAAAGCTACCCTTGCTAAAAGTGACATAGGATGCCAATCTCAAGATGTCCAGATATATAGAGGCTGACATGCAGACATGAGCACATCGTGCCTGTGTTCTGAGTAAGCCAGATGGCAGTCTTGAAACCAAAACTGATTAGTCCCAGTTAGCACATTGAAGTAATAAACTGGAATTTGAGGCTAGGTATAACTTTTGAATGCCTTAGTGGAGTGCTTTTTCTGCAATCTCTCCCCATTCTCAAACTCCTTCTCACCATTTGTTTGGAGAAAAGTGATTGGATCTAGATTTGTAAAGTGATTAGATGACCCTACTCATTAGTTTACAGTAATTCAAGAGAAGATATCTCGATCTCAGTCTTGTGAGTCCAGATGAATGCTGAAGTTCTTTAAGGCAGAAAGACAGTCCTTTTCCATTTCCTTTTTAAGCTCTACCACGTCTACAGAATCATAGAATGGCTTGGTTTTTGTAAGGGACCTCAAAGATGATCTCATTCCATCTCCTCTGCCATGGACAGGGACACCTTCCACTAGATCAGGTTGCTCAGAGCCCCATCCAGCCTGGCCTTGAACTCTCCCAGGGATGGGGCATCCACAACTCTGGCAAACCTGTCCTAGGGCCTCACTACCCTCATAGTAAAGAATTTCTTTCTTATATCTAATGTAAACCTGCCCTCTCTCATTTCAAAGCCATTCCCCCTTGCCCTGTCACTACATGCCCCTGTAAAAAGTCCCTCTCCAGCACTCTTGTAGCCCCTGAAAGCACTGAAAAGTGTTATAAGATCTCTTCAGAAAACTACATCCATATTATACCCTAATTAATTCATCTTGTTTCTAGTCAAATAATACCCCAAAAATCTTATTTTTCATGAAAGTCAGAATTAAAGTAGGTCTGAGGAAATAAAATCTAGTTCCTCTTTCAAGTCGTAGAAGTCAGCTGAAACTTGTTTTTAAGGCTACTAAATAATTCTGAAAAACGTGACCTACAAATTCATCAACATATATAAAAGTCAATGGAAATGGCCAGAAGTGAGACTATATCCAGGCAAATCTGAATGTAGTAGAGACATCTACATATTTCCTGAGGTTTTTAGTCTGATATGATAAAAATGCAGTAAGTAGTTTGAGCTTCTTAAGCAGAGTTGTGCTCAAATGACAAATTGTTTTCACTATGGCAATTATGAATTGCAGACCTGCTGTTTCACCCATCATATTATCATTTACTTGAAAGAACATGAAAACTGCTTGTGTGCTTCAGTACACAGATCACCCCTACTAGATGAAAAAAAGAAAATGGCTTTATTTCTCTGAAGATCTTCACATTTCAAAGATCTTCATATTACAAATATGCTTGAAAGAAAGACAAAATAACAACTGGATATTTATTCTAGTAAATGATTTCAAACAAAAAGACATATTACAATTTAATTTAATTAATTTAAAATGTTATTTAATTTAGTATGTTATGCATACATTTACCGGAGTGTCTGATCCATAAACAATTTTTCTACAGATATTTCAAACTGGATCCTGAATTTCTAATTAGCTGGTTAAGCCTGATGAAGCAGCCCATAAAACTTCTAGATTTAGGACTATGGTATTTGGCTAATTATCTAATGTCATCACTCTGAGTTTTTCTCCTTTCCCAATTTTGGTTTGTATGGTAAATTCTTTTGTTTTTCACAAATACTTCTGCTTGTTTAGATATCAATTCCCTCTAGGGAAAGGACTACTGTCAGGAGACTTGTTTGCTCTGTGAGATGCTCTTGATGGGATGTCCTTGAAAGTAGACTCAAGAACGTAAGTTGATTGCTGTTTGCTAACATGCATTTTATTGTCTGTAGCCTGTTTTGTTATTGTAACTACTGTAAAGAGCTCCCTTTTTTATGGTTTTCTTTTAATATTTCTTATTTAGCTCTTTTTGTCTAGCTCAGAAATGTTATAGTTAACAGCTTTATATCATAGTAATATGATTCTACTGTTTATGAAATTAATTGTGCTTTATCTGCTGATAAATGTGAGTGATTATCAGTTAACTTTCTTAGATTGTATCTATCACCTAATTCTTATTATTTAGTAGTTCAGGCTAAATCTGTTGGGAACTTTTCCTTTCTTTTCTGTTTTTTTTAAGATCTTATTTTTCCCATATAACTGAAATTTATACTGAATAAAATTGTGATTCAATAAGCAAGTAGTACATTTTATTTTTCTAGTAATATAAAGCAGTTATTAAATATGCTTCTAACCATATTAATATGACTAATTAAATGGTGTTATTATCTCAACAGAGATTAACTTCATAGCTGATAGTCCCATGTCCTGGTATTCTCAGAAAAGTCTAGCCTTGATAACAATCATCAATACAAATAAATGTACACCAAGATGGTGTCCCTCACTGCTAGAAGAAATCCTACCTTATTTTATAATCTGAGATTATAAAGTTTAAAAGTTACTTCATTCTTTCAGAAAATGTTTCGTTTCTACTATAAAAAAAAAACCCACACCACCTTATTTAATCCAAAGAAATGCATAAATTTATTGTAGTTTATAATCAGTGAAGTGTTAATTTTAAAGCTACTAAGAAGATTAAAGACACACATAAAATTATAGCTGTAGGGATGTAATTCAGAGGCCTTAGAAGGTAAGATTCTATTAGAACATTTTCAGATTTAAATGACATTGCTAACATGTTAGATTATGTTAAAATGTACTGCTAAATGCAGTTGTGTATATTCACTCTAGTTCCCATTTATATGTTAAGAAAACATGGTTAAAAATACTTCCCCCCCCTTCATTCCTGTTACAAAAGAGACCTGCTCATCTCTGCAGCATTTAAGAAAGAAGAGACAAAACACTGATCAGTAAAGATAAATGTTGAGATTTTTGGGTTCAATTGCTGTCTGAGACCTTCTTTTTGTAAATGTGAACCATAGCAGGTGAGAGGTCTCAGGAAAGTGGGCTGGCAAAACACTGAGCTCATTCCAGAAGCAAGATTCAGTTGCAAGGAGAAGGTTCAGGAACTGGGAGATTCATTTGGGATATCATAAACAAGAGGAAAGAATGGAAATTATAGGAGACCAAATTTAGTCCAGGGAAGGTGGATTAAAACTACTCTGGCTGATAGGTGGAAAGCCACTTACTTTCTGTATATGTCTTCTAAATGGAAAATTTATGGTATTTTCTAAATGGAAAATAATGGTATATTTAGGGATTTTACTAATAGTATTAATCTGAATTTATTATCTTCATTCTTCATCTAGACACTCTACATGTCCTACTAGCCTATTTCTGATTTCCTGAAAATGTCTCTTAATGGTAGCTGTAGCTATAATTAGGGAAAGTAAATTCTTTAGAGGTAGAAAATAATCACGGACGGTATTCATCTTATTTAGTTATTTATATTTGGAAATCCTTTTCAGGATTAGATTCCTAAAATTATAAACTTACTTTGGAAAAATGTGCATTACAAATTGATGAGAGAGGTGGAGGAGAATTTGTTCTAAAAATATTTTTAAAAATACTGAGATGGAATTTTTCAAGAACAAAACACAATCTGTTTTGTGATTCAGTAAAAAGCAGGAATTCTTAAGCAATGAGCACAGAATTAATATACTAGAGAAAGTAAACTTCACTACATGTGAATTTCTATTGCTTCCTGTAGGGGTTACACATAAATATATTTTAATTTCTATGGCATTAGCCTGGGGTCTTATTGCCCTCACTGCTTCCCAAATTTTTATGTTTTACAGTTGGATCTTCTTTTAACCTTGCTATTGCTTTTCCATTCTGTACACACTTCAAACTTCCACTTGCTTCTGGAGGAAATCTTGCATATCAAGAGAGAAAGAGCAGACTTTCCAAATCCCCCTGTCAGGGGACACCTCCTTTCTTCTAGGCATCTCTAGAAGGGATGTCTTGTAGATGTGCCTAAAGCACAAAAGTCAGCTCAAGTCCTCTTTTTTTCTCTTGGGGTAGGGAGAAATTTCAAGGGACCCACAAGTTATTCTACAAAAAACTATTCTTATATTTAACCTTACTTTCTTCAAACCCCAAAGATTTGCAGTGCCTCCCAAAAGAACAAGTCTCCTAGATGTTCTTAGGCTGAAAAAACATATTTGTGGCGTCTTGAAGTTTGTATTTATCTAGAGATTAAAATAAAGAAATGAATCACTAAAGGGGGTGTATAATCATACACAATTTCTGTGTTCAAACAGTACGTGTATAAATAGAACTGTTCTCTTATTCAGCAAGCATTCCTTTTTTTGTGATACACTCTCACTTTGCCAACTTCCTCCTTATTAAAATCCTTATGGAATATGATTTCGGAGTCACACATCATCAAGGTTCAGAACAGTGTTGCACCACTTAACTCAGGCATAAAGTTCAAAATAAAGATGGCATTTTGAAAACTAGTGATGTGTTAGATTTATAAATAAACTAATGACTTAATGATTAAAACAGAAACATTCACTAGGATCTAGAGAACTGATTCAGTTTTTGTGATGTAAATGCAGGGATGGAAATAGGAAAGGTCTAATGATACCAGCAGAAAAACAGCACAGTAAATTTCAGTGTTAGATAAATGTTACTCAGCAATGTTACTGTGCTTCTTCTGGTATCTTCTATGAAGCTTTTAGCATTGCACCCATGAGCCTGTTTTGAAGTTCCTCATATTAATGAAGTAGAGCAGAATGGGAGATGGTATAGAAATGCAATTAATAGCAAGAAATGCTCAGGCAGAGGAAATTAGAGAAAAGAAAAAAGCTGAAGATTTGATCTCATTGAAATCTGTTTTTTCTTACATGGCCTCTTACTGATTTCTGCCTCTAAAATAGTCTGTGTTTTCTACTGGTTTGATTGTTTGATATTACTCTAATGGAGATGAATGGAGTATCAAGAGGTTAATGAAAATGATGTGAACTATTAAAAGTACATTTTAGGGAGTAATCTAGCGTAACACAGAAATACAATCCATGAATTATTTTCTTCAATACTGTATACAAGAAAGACAATATTAAACTGTTAAAGACGGCAGTAACCAATTCTATTTACTATTATTCATATGAGAAAGTGTTTATTAGATCAGACAAATTAAAAAGAAAAGCTATTTCTCTCAAGAACAGCTTTTATTTTGACCAGTATCCTAGTCCATCCAAGACAACCATGTCCTAAATTGCATTAACCATGGAGCTTTATCATAACTTGTTAGTAAAAAGAGCACAAAACCACCATCCTGGAAAGTAGAAAATGTATATGTTCCTTTTCTTTCTGATGTAGACAGTTGTTACATACCTAGAATAATTTTGAAACATTTTGAAATTATATTTCAAGCATAAATAAATGTCTATTTCTAAAGATTACCTGAATGATATTTCAGATATGGTTTAGATATCCAGTAAAAGACTTTGTATAAGTAAGCTATTTTTCTCAGTCCTGCCAAAGTCATCACTATTAGGGAAATTATTTTAAAACTTGCAGAAAAGGGGGACATCCTTCATGTTGATCATCATGCAGCTACGCTACTAATTCTTGATATTCTTAAAAGTTATTGAATTCAATTTATAGAGACATCATGGAGTATTTAAACCCCATCAAAGGAAGAAAATCATCATCATGAGTAATTTCAAAAATGAAGCCTATCCTGGAAAAAAAATAAATGCACATGCCTGTGTGAACTGTATAAATAAGTATCAATAGCTACCAGGAAAGCTTTTCCCCTCTTCCCCTCATCAGATTTTCTTTGCACAATTGCCTTTCCTATTACTTTAAATGCTAATGAGGTGAGCTAAGCAACACCATCCACGTTCCATGTGTAGGGTGACAAAAGAGTCTCATCTTAGTCTCTAACAAGACTTTTTATGTTAAAATTGCTGAATCCTTGGAAGCAGATTGAATCATTATTCTCTTAAACTCCAGATGGCTACCTTTCAATTTAGGTATTTTTCTTTATCACTATTATGCCACCACACGTACTGGCAGATAATGACTATTTACCTTTCTCCCTTTGTATTTTTTTCAACTTACATTTATAGGATTTCCACTGGTTCTGCTGATAAAAATCTAAATCAATGTCACCTCAATTAATAGTTACTCTAATGTTTATTGTCTCTAATTTAATCCAATGAAGATAGAAACTAATCATGAAGACTTTTTCTTAAAGAGATAACACTGCCTCAAAGTCATGATAATATTCACCATGCAAACAATAGCATAGTTATCCCTCCTGATGTCTGCTTTCTCTTCCTAACATAATTTTTTATGTCCTTCCAAGTTTTATTTTGTTTTCTATATGGTTCAAGGAGCCAAATAATATGTTGCAGGTCATATAAATTCTGTATTATTTCCTACCAGGAACAAAGTCCACCACAGATGAAATGCAAACTATAGTGTTTTAGAGGAAAACAACCTTAGCCATCCATTCCCACCTCCCACAAGATCCTTCTACTCCCAAAACAAAAGTCACAGGTCAATGTGCCCTTATAGCGTCTCTCAACTGTAAGGTAAAGGGATTATTCAAGATTTCCTGAAAAAAACGTTAAAAAAAAATTACAGAAACTGTTGCAATACTATGTAATAGCACCACCTGGTGACTTCAATCTTGCAGACTGGAAAAAATTAAAAAAAAAACAACTACATTTTCAGCTGCATTGATGCTTCTTTTTCAACTGCTAATCTCAGCAACGTTTATTTTAAATAAAAGAGCTAATCTTCGCTTTTTTAAATTGAATCCAGATAGAAACAAAATTGGAATATCATAAAAATCAAACAACAAGAATCTGTAATAATATATGTGCTCTTCTCCAAGAACCTTCTACATGCATGTGCCTAGGGATGACAAGACCTTTAGGAAAAAAATGGATACTTATGCTTAATGCTATGACATTTTACCCACTTGATCTTTGAAAAGACTTCAAGTGATTTATCTGACATAAATTAAGTGCACTAAACAGAAGATCAGTAAATAAAAATACATTAGTGCAAGTATCAATCTTCCACTTATTTCCTTGTGTTGCTTCAAATGACTAAAACTCTGGAATGTGTCCTTGTAATGACTTAGCTGGCAACCTGCATGTGGAATTTTAAGAAGGTTCAAATGAGAGAAGGAATTGATTTAGTGCAGAAGAGCTTGGCCTTGTTGCTGAAGAAATGGGATGTTACAGGTTAAGATCAGCAGGATGAGTATCTTTTATTATCACATATTTGTACTGCAGCAGCACCTTCATAACCAAGCCAAAGAGCCAGGGCACATTGTGCTAGGCTGGCACAAGCCATTAGCAAGAAACAAACCTTGTCCAAATTACCTTATTAAGTAGGCACTCAGAGATTTAAAATCCAGGCACACATTCAGCTCCCATCTTATCCTGATATGCTACATCAAAATATATTTCTAACATTCAGTTTCTTTCTTATGAAAAAGTTTGAACCAGGCTTCACAAGACAGAAATGTTGAAAATAAATGACTGTAATTAGTAAGAAGGAAGTATTCACTACACAAATTCTGTGCTATGCAGAACAGAAGAGCAGATTTTCAGAATGACCCTGAACCTTTACCTGCCAAAATGCACAAAATATGTTTGAAGGTACAAAATGATATATGAAAGTACAAAATGATGTATGAAAATATCATCAAAACAATGCCTGGTTCAGACTATGTCTGGTACATTCATTTTTCTTTATATTAAGTAAAAAATACATAGGGCAGCACATACTTTCTGATTAGAAGAATTCAGAACCTAATTTTTAACAAGATTTGAAAGTTTGCAGAAGGGAAACTTTTGGTACAAGACAAGTTCTCTTTAAAATATTGGTTTAAAAAAAAACCAGAACAGGATAAAAAAGTTTGTTAAAAAAATCTCTGAGCAGCTTTTATAGTATGACCTGCTAAGTTTTTACAAGACAACAATGCTCATAGAAGTGAGACCTGAGCATATTAATGGGAATCCTGCACAAAGAAATTATATTCAGGTTTCTTGAAAAGAATAAAATATAGCCGCCTGTTGACTTGTAAAAATCTTTTAGCTCATAATAGCTAAAAATTCAGACCTGTGATAGCACATATTTCAGTGGTTTACAAAGGAATATACATTTCAGGATATATTTTCTTTGATTCTGTAATTTCTGGAATCTTGAACATCCCGTATAGGGTAGGAGAAGCCCAGAGTTTGGTTGCTTTGGTGTTCTGATTTTGTGTTAAACTTAAGACTGCAGTTTTGTCCACAGAGAAATAAGAGACCTTATGAAAATGAAAAAACTGTAGGAAAAACCACAGAGAATAGAATAAAAATTTTTATAGCGACCTGTATGTTTTATATGAACCCAGAAAATATCCATGGTTGATTTTGTTATCATAGGGTGCATTCTGCTTGGGCTCTGTGTATCCTACTTAAGGGTGCAGCTTTCTTGTCAGCCCTGTGACACTTTGGCCAGACTGACACAGATATCTTGGACATCTCAGGGCACTCAGAGTGTCACTCACTGCTCATTTATGCCTAAGCAACAGAATCCCACTCTAAAAAATATTCGAGCTAAGAAATCTTTTCTTCCAAAGTTCTTGTCAGTCGTGTTTGTTCACACTGAACAGCCACAGAAAAATGGGCATATCAGTGGCAGTGGCCTCTCATACTTCCTTTAGTGGGAACAGATGCACCTGAGTGGGATATCACTGCCCCAGTGAACTCATTCATTGTCATTCCATGACAATGAGGCATTAAAAATCTGCCAGGGATGTCTAATCTTTTATTATTTACTCTCTAAAGAAATAAAAAATTTGCCAGAAATAATGGCATCTCTCAGCTTGTATGATTGCAACATTCAAAAAACAGGAGAAACTTTTAGGCATGATCTCATGGTACACTGTGTGGAGGGTTTAAGAAGCAAAGGAAAATCTCTCAGCATAAAAAAACCAGTTGGGAGTATAAAAATAACACTATCAACAGGAGAAGTTGATATTTAAGATATATATGAAACGTAAAGACATCTTAGAATGTCTTTATTTAGAATAATTTATGTCAGAATAGGGAAAATCAGAAACATAATATGGCAACCACAAAAACAGAGGTAACATGCAAGCTTTCATGTCACTAACTTTTTTCACAGACAAATATAAGAAGCAGCAGCTACTGTGCATGAGATCCATGGTGCAACCATGTAATCAGTACTGACTTAATTTCATATCCTCTAGTGTAAGAGCAGAAGAGATGACCCATTGAAAGAAGTTTAGTGTTGAGATCCTCTACAAAGTTCCTTATCCAGCACAAAGCACGATGAAACACTGCTGAGGATCCTCAACTGCTGAAGGCAGTTAGCTTTGTAATGGAGCTGGAGGACATTTGGTTCAGAGAGGACTTTTTGTAGATCTTCTGTGTTGCTCTGACCACTGGGCTGGTTTGGGGGTCATTGGCAACTGTGAAACTGTTGATTCTGCAGATAAATTAAAATATTTCAAAATAAAACATAAAGTGAATAGCAATATGAATAGCAATATGAATAGCAATAGGAGTAACAGTGAGGCCAATATGAATAGATCAAAGCAAAGGCAGCAACTGGTGTTCTTTTCTTTCACGGAATGATGAAAAACTGTCAAAGACTGCTTAAATGCAATGAAGTACAGACACAGAGTTCTTGTAGTGAGTGGTACTTGAACAGGCAACAACTGAGAGACAAAGAAGCTCCATGAGGAAAATCTCACCTGCATCTTGAGTGGACTTTGTACTAATGCAAGTACAGTATCTTTTCTGTGGAAAATATTTTTGAATTTATTTTTAAGAAAGATGATTGTGTTGAATTAATTGAATGCTCCTTATGAAATCAGGTAGACTTAACCTTGTTTGATTTCTTGTCTGTTCAAATCACTTAATGAGTGTCTCAGAGAGAGGTGTGTGGGCTCTGGTCTGCTGCTGTACAATTGGCAGCCTTGGCTTGCACCACGTCCCTATACTGTGAGACTCTACACTGCACCTCTGAGGGGCTCCAAGCAGGATCTCATCCTTTATTCTCTAAGATTGCCAGGGCCAAGCAGCGATGCCAAGAATGAAAGAGTCTATGAATGCACTTTTTATGTTACTTGTCTCAAGAAATATTCCGTTTAAAATACTTTGGCTCTTATTTATTTCTGTCAAATCAAAATACCAGGATAAGTAAGTACCAAAGACCTTTTGTAAAAATAGCTTTATCAAAGAACAAGCTAGAAATTAAGAGTCCCCTTGAAGGAAACAAAAATGCATTTCAAGTCCATAAACACTTGCTCATTGCAAAATATAATTCGCTACTAACCTAGAGTGTTTTTCATTAAGACTACTTCCTTTCCAGACTTAGGAGTTTGGGGGGTATTTTTGTGCTCAGTACAATTTTGATTCTGAACTGCAGTTGTACTTTCACTTTGTTCTTTTAAGGTACTTCTTTCATTTTTTTTCAAAGTTCATGAGAAAAACAGAAGCCTATTCTATCTTGTTTGCCTTCTGAGTATATCTGTGCTTCCTTCTTATATAATATTTTCACAGAATTATGGGGTTTTATGGTGGTTCTACCAACTCAGAATGAACATCAGTCGGGACCTGAAAATATTAACATCACTTGAGTGCATGACACAACATTTTATATGTATCTGACAAATTCTATTTGACCTTGAGACTATATTTTAGAAATAAGCTAGGTCTTGAAGCATTCAAAATGTTCCAACAAATTTCTGGTTTATTCCAGACTGGTCTTTCTCGCTGTGGATAGATAATTACTGATTTCTAGTTTTAATTTACTTAGTATCATCTTCCAAAAAGTGGATCATCTGTAGGCCCTGTAAAGTCTTTCATTACCCTGCCCTCCAATCCCTGACTGTTAGAAACTTCTTCAAGAAGTCTCCACCTATAAGGATGTCAATATTTGTTTTTGCTGATCAAGGCTAAACATAACACTTTACAATAATAAACAGATCTAAACACAGGCACTAAGGTTTTTTTCTCTCCAGGCCTTAAAGGTTTTTCCTATAATTCTCTTTTTAATTTTGCAATCTCATTTCAAGGCTGTGGATGTTGGGCATTCATGAACCCTTTAGTAATTGTCTTATCTGTCATGTACAATAAAATATCTTTATCTGTTGTTTTCCACCCTGTTTGTACTCCTAAATATTGTCAGAGGTAGCTACATCTTATTTCATTAAATATATATATAATGATTATTCACATACATATATATACATAAATACATAATGTCCTATCTCATTTTTATAACTGTCCCTATCACACAAAAATGACTTATAAGTTTTTAAGATACTTTGGTTTTGATCATATTGTTTAATTGTATCTATATTACCAAAAGATACACTTTATCTAACACATACTTATTTTTATTCATACTCCCATCAATTTCAAGTGTGTGATGAATACGCATTACCTGTAATTAATTTTATATTTTTTTTTAATTCAGTGTGGAAGATTTATATACTGGGGCTAAGAATTGACTGTTGAAGCATCTAACTGGAAATGCCTTCTTGGAATAAGATTTCCTTTTAAAATCCCTATGGAAAAGGCACTTAAGGTAGGTTTTTTAATATTCTATGGTGGTAATTTTTTGATCAAAATCTCATGGAAGAGTACCACAAATCTCAAATGGTTTACAGAAGGCACAACCAAAACTGGGTCAACATGAGATCATCAGAAAATACTAACAAATGTGTTAAACTGACTTCATCTCTTCAAACCATAATGGATATTAATCACACTAATTTCCTTTACTTATTAAATCTCATGCTTTCCAAAAATTCGAGTTATCTCTTCAATCTTTATCAAGTTGATCATGTTTAAGCTTTTCTAGTGTATATTAGCACAACGGTGCTTTTACTTTCTCCTCTGGCATTTTCCTCTGTGTTTCAAGTTTTGATAACTATCTAAATGATGTTCAATGGTTTTAATCCACTTGGGAACAGTGTGCCTATGCACAGAGATTTAAAATGGTAAGATTAAATTGTTTCAACCTCTTTCAAGTTACTAATTGAATACAATGAACACTTGAAAATGATGGTTGTAAATTTGAAATCCAACTTAAGTGTGAAGAAAAGACAAATTATCTCAATGAGTTTCTGAAAACATATGAACCAGCCTATGCATATGGCATATAACCTGTATCAGATTTTTCCTTTCTGCTTTACTTTTATTTTCCTATTATGCTAATATTTACTACTTTTTTTTTTAATTTGGGTAATACTGAATTTCATATTATGAAAGTTCAATGCACATATATATTAAAATTCTAGAAGGCTTATGGCCAGTATAAGGAATAAAGCATTTGCATTAATTTTTTCTATATGTTTCATTGTATATATGCTGTGTTTATATTGTTGCATATTTTCTTATAATATCCCATTCCACATTTTATTTTTATTCATACATCAACAAGAAAAATATAAATTTTCATGCAATAAAAATAAACAGAAATCCTAGCCCATAACTTGAAACAAATTCAAAATTAACTCTAAAAACTTCCAAGAAAACAAGCAAATCAGGGCACTTATTTTTTTATCAGCCAATTTCCATTTTACACATATTTATACTCTCTGATCCAAGCTGAGATTGGAAGAAAAAGTGCTGAAATATCATAGTGAATATCCAACTAACCCAACCCAATTCTAACAGCAAACTAGTAACCAGCCAAAGGAAGAAGGGGGAAAAGATTAAAAAAATAAAATCTATAGCTGGTACAGAATGAAAAATCTCCATTTATCATCTTAAGTATTTTGTGAATACTTCCAATGACAGTGTTCATCTTTTCTTCATATCCACAATTACTAAAATAGCAGATCTGTAAGACATGAGATGCAGCAGCCAATGCTCTTGCCTAAACTCAGATGAACCGGAAGTTGCCCCAAATCATAAAACTTAAGTTAAAGTTTTAAAGTATTAAAAGTTGAATACTTTTCCGCTGTGATCTTGCCTTTTCACACTATCTGAATCGGCTTAAATTAGCTCATGGCAGGGGAGAAAAATTCTCATGACCATTCAGGGCGAGGTTATGCCCCTTTGGGGCTCTCCACCCACCACAGATTTTAATCACGTGGAATCTTGTCAACATCTATCCCAGTTAATTATCTACTCTTCCTGAAAGCAGGAAGAGTAGGTGGTAAAACTGCTCTGGAGTGTAGCATGTTTAAAGCAACCTAAGGAGCACAAGTTAGATGGGGCAACTCTTAGAGGGCAGAGTGATCAGGAAGGTGAAAGTATTGGGTTTGTGTGGCCAGGCTTTGGTAGCCGTGGCACTACAGAGGTGACTTCTGTGAGAAGCTGCTGGAAACTTCCTCCATGTTTGACAGAGCCAAACCCTGGCAGCTCCAAGATGGACCCATTACTGATAAAGGCTGGGCCATTCAGAAATGGTGTTAGTGCCTCTGTGATAACATTATTTAAGAAGAGTAAAAAAAGTTATTGCGCAGCTGTAATTGAGAGCAGAGAAGAGCGGGGTGAGAACATGTGAGATAAACAACTCTGCAGACACCAAGCTCAGTGGAGAAGGAGGGGAGGAGGTGCCTCAGGTCCTGGAGAAGAGATTCTCCCACAGCCTGTGATGAAGCAGCTGTGTCCCTGCGGTCCATGGAGACACACAGGGAGGCAGAGATCCACCCTCAGTCTGTGTGTGAGACCCACACAGGAGCAGGTGGATGCCTGAGAGGAGGCTGTGGGCTCATGGGAACCCCACACTGGAAAAGGTTTCTGGCAGTGACCTGCAGACCTCCTGAATAGAGGAGCCCACATTAGAGAAGGTTTCCTAGAAGGACCTGTGACCCTGTGGAGGACCCA
The DNA here is from genome assembly GCA_013396875.1 of Vireo altiloquus. Taxonomy (NCBI): domain Eukaryota; kingdom Metazoa; phylum Chordata; class Aves; order Passeriformes; family Vireonidae; genus Vireo; species Vireo altiloquus. Next base: position 132,405 of record VZRF01005185.1, on the reverse strand, counting down.
TGCTGGAGCAGGCTGTGCCTGAAGGTCTGCACCCCATGGAAAGGGAGCCAATTTGGAGTAATTTTTGAAAAACTGTAGCCCATGGGATGGACTCATGCTGGAGAAGCTCATGGAGAACACTCCTCTGGTAGGGATCCTATGATGGAGAGAGGAGGTAGAGCTGGGAAGTAGGAAAGGGTTGGGAGAAAGTTTTTTAAGATTTATTTTACTTCTCATTATCTTGCTTGGATTTTGACTGGTAATAAATCCAATTAATTTCCCCAAGCTGAGTCTGTTTAGCCCATGACAGTAGCCAGTTTGTGATCTTTCTTGGTCCTTGCCTGAACTCTTTGTTATATTTTCTCTCCTCTATCTAGTTTCAGAGGGAATGAGAGGGTGGCTTTGGTGGGTGCCTGGAATCCATGCAGGGTCAACCCACCACAGCTAGAACAAATGGGTAGAGAGAGAATGTAAGTGGCTTTCAGGTCACTGTATGTTTTTTCAGAATAGCTGTGAGCTGCATGTCTTCCCAGTTTCACTGATAATCCATTTTTCATGGAATTGAAGAAGGTATGATCAGAAGGTGGGGCAAGAGTCTTTCAGATAATTTTCTTTGAGATAGCCAAGACCCTTTCTAAATTGTCAAGTTAGTGGAATATAAGGTAAAGGTCTGATACTGGATTGCTTTAAGGACCCCTCACCACCTTCCTACCTAAATGCTCTTACCTTGTGCTTGAGTAGAATCAGAGTATTATGTGGTGCATGCCCAGTCTGGCTTGGAGACGTAGCTGAAACCCTTCTGAGGACAAAGGGAGAAGGACCACATTTGACCTTTGGGGAGACACGACACTGCTGTGTCACAAACCCCTCTGCTGTAGCCCTCCCTCCTGGCACGGCCCCATCTGGTAGCATGTTGCCAAAATATTTTATGTAAGAATCATAAAATTATTTATTTACTTGCAAATTGTATAAGTGTTAAATTGATTATTACATATTTTAAATTATTTAATTATNTAAATAACTCAGAAAATAATCAACCAATATGTAAATATACAGCACAGAAAGGAATACACACTATCACAAGCTAAATGCACTCATCAAGAAATGTCTACAGTTTGGATGACACAGGAAATAAAGATTAGGGCAGTTATTGGGTGTTCAGGGCACTACCTGTCGGATAAAAGCAAAATAAACTTGCTTTGGGGACATTTCTAATTAATGAAGTGAGCATTTGTAGTTTATTTAAATTAAAAAAAAAAAAAAAAAAAAAATTAAAAATCTAGTTTCTTCCCCAAACCCATCTGCCATATAATTAGATTCTGTGGTCATCATACACAGATTCTGTAAAATCAAAGTACAGATGGTGGTTTATTACAAAATAACATAGGCGGCTTAGAATAGATGATACATTTGGTCATTTTTGCACATAAACTCCCTGATTAAGTATGAAAAATGTGAACATTTGTTTGTCTTGGAAAAACTGCTATTACTTGTCAAGCATGACCAATTAAGTATTACTAAACTGTTATCCATATAATTAAGAAAAACAGCCATCTGTAAAGTCAGGAGTTTGCAGCTCTGGTTTTCGTGTGTCTGGTTTGTGGCTGTTTCCCCACTATCACCACCCCCGACTCATAAATGTATTTTTTCTGGTCTGTTTTACTCATAAAATAGTAACAGAAAAAACACAGAGATTGCTGATTGCAACAGGTCTTTGAATATTTCCTTAATTCTCCCTTTCTTGTCTCTTTTTTTTTGTTTGTTTTCTCTCCTTTTAGAGACAGCTATAAGCTGTCTAATAAGGACATAAAATGAGGCACTTTCTAAGAAATACTTATATTTTCATCTTCTGCTGCATTTAATGAATGTCCAAGACATAGATAACAAGAAAAAAATGAAAGCTTTTTATTTTTCTCGCTGTTGTTTAATTGTTCGAGCTTTTAAATTGAGAAAGAAAAAAATTTCCATTTACTTCTAGATTCTGTATGGTTAAAGCAAAACTTTTCCATAGAAATATAGCAAGCAAAATAATTGCAGCTTAGGTTGATATAACTGTTTGTAGGAAGCAGGTGAGGTCAATCAAGACATTTAGACCTTCTTAACATGGTATTAACAAGGAATAGACTAGGACAAGGATGCTCTCCGTGCATGCAGTTTTACCAGCTCACAATTTCTCTCTGAACCAGTTATTTTCAGTGTTAGATAGCTTTGATGCCTTGTTTCCTTATGCTTATGATCAGAGAAGAGCTGAGAGATGTAGAGAAGGCCTTCTGACGTGAACAAATACCAGAGACTATACCTTCCATGAAAAAAATTATATTCAAGATAGAATTCCTGAGTTTTGAATGTTTCTAGCTGAAACCCATGCATTGTTTTCAATTCCTTTATTCATTTGTCACACAAGACTGCTGCATACATTGGTGTGCCCAATGCGAGATGCATTTTGATTTTATCATCAGTATTGTGCGGTTTACAGTGAAGAATACAAGCAGCAAGTTTGCATGCTTGCCTAAAATATCTCCTTAAGAGAAAAAAAAATTAAAGTCACTGTATAGCATCAGAACATGGCAATTTTGTCATGCACTGTCAAAAACAATTTAGGTAGCACTATTCTCTCCAGGATTCTTATAAACAGTGTAAGAGAGTCTCAAATTCCTGTGCTTCATTAGCACAGAGGGTTCCTATAATGCTATAGAATTTTGAAGAGAGATGTGTCTTTAAACATCCCTCCCTTCTTGCTCAATAAATTGAGATACAGAGGTTAACATTTACAATGTATTAAAAGCAGTTCATTAAACAATCCAGAGTAACAGCTTGGAGTTTAGTTGGTAGCTATTAGCAATACTGTCTGTGAAACAGCTGCTTGATTTAATTGGCAAACACTAGTTCCTTTCATTTACGGGCAGAATTGGAACCTCTCTGTTTCCCAACAACCTAAAGGCTGTGCCCATTCTGAAACAGACACTATTTAACCTGACTTATAATTAATGCAGAAAAATCCCACCTTACAATCAGCTCAACCTCTCTGCATTAAAAAAAACCTATCAGCTGAACATCTTGGCTAACAGAAATCACTTTGAAAGTGACTTTTTTCTCGTGCCTCAAATTTCTCCTGTAAAAAAAACCACAAAACATTGAGAATGTTGAAGATGGTAGGCTAGATTAAGTTAATCAATCATGAATTATTAGGTAACAGAGGTGTTCCTGGTGACTGGTGCAATTCTTCTGAATGGTGAGACACACAGCCCAAATTTCTTTGTGAGTTTAATAATGGTCTTTCTTCCATCCTGCCCTTAGCTGTTCTTATAACTCGTTGCTTTCCTCACTAGAAAAGTGTTTTCTCTGCCCTTGCAGAAAATGCTGTCATCATGGCTACCAAGTAACATTTAATCTCTGAAGGAAAGAAATTTCATATAAAACTTGAGCTAAAATACATAAACTTCTAAACTATATTGATGACTTTAGCATATTTGAGGTAGAAAAATACCTACCTACAGTACTGTTAGGAATATTAACTCAATATTGTCGTCAATAAATAATGATGTAAAAAATTGTAAAAAAACATTCCTTTAAAACAGGAAAGATGGAAACACTTTTAACAATATAATTAGATTTCGATTTTTTTAACTATATAAGTAAGTGCATATTGTTCTATGTACATCTCAGCTGTGACCTTGAGAAGCAAATAAAATTAATATGTACACACCCAGCTAGCAGGAGCTGCTTGGAATAAGTACACAAGATCAGAGGGAGGTTTTAGTGATACTTTCCCATACGGACCTATATAGACCAAAAAGATGAGCAGCTTAGGGGCTTTCTCAGATGGGTGTCCCATTCATTTATCTTTAGTCTTAAAATAGACATATAAAAATAACACCAGACATAATCTTTTGTCCATTTTGTTCACAACTTAGCAGAAATCATGAAAATTCTTCAGCCAATTGACACACAGCTAATACGCAACATACAAAAAGGAAATGTAGATTATACTTTTGTTATTACAATACCTTGAAAGTGTGGGATCACCACTACAACCTGCAGAGATAAAAATTTTGTTCTGTCTCTGCACTTCTGCGCAAGGAGGCAAATGTACTGGATCTTAGCTAGGGCAATAAACAGTACAGAATAATTCTCCCTATTATGAAAACTTCCTCACATACACCTATTGGAAATCTAAAGTTTAACCCCCACGACTCATTACATTTTAAATATCTTTCTTGAATTATATTTACTTTCACATATTTAGTGTCCCAAGCTTTTGACCATTTCTGGGGTCAGTGTTTTTCACCTGCTCCCATTTATAGCAGCCTCCAGCTGTGAGGTTATCAGCGCAGCCAAGTATGATGGGAACAGAATGGAAATTTCATTTTCAAAGTGAAAATGGAATGCAATATTTTCTTTTGAACAGAACTTATCATGTAATTGTATAAGCAAATTTCATCTGTGGCTTCTGTTAACTTCCATACAGTTCTCAGTCTTCCATGTGACAGGAGAGAGAGTTAATCTCCCTGCAGAGCTGACAACAATCAGAATATGTCAAAAAGACAACCAGGAATCATTTAAACATTGCATTTTCTTTTAAACAGCATTATAGTCAAATGTACAAAGAGGCATCTGTCTTTCACTCCTTTCAAGGTCTCTAGAGGCCTCAGACTCACACTTTTCAATAGCACTGTCCCTCCTGAGGGCTATTACATACTTCAAAATCTACAAAGCAAGACATAGGTCAGGAAAACAATAATTATTTTAACAAAAATTGTTGTCTTTCCTCCGTCTAAAATTTTAGACTACTTCAGTGAAGGGCTAGATCCAAAAATGTTTTGTTGACATCATAATTATTGCAATTAGATTCAATTTTCTTTTAATGTTATCCTGTCAAGCCATGTCTCTTCCATTAGGAGTTTCAGGCTATTGCCTATTCATGCAGACATTTATTATGCTCCAGAGTAACAGACTATTTTCTGAGAAAATTCTGATATTGATTACAAACATTGATCCAATCGATTCTAAATCAAGTGTAACAATTTGTTTAAAAAAGGACTTAAAATAAAACCAGCTCCCTATGTCGCTGTGCTGATGGACTACACAGCAATCACACCTTGCAATAAACACATTCAGTTCTAGCTGAGAGCCTGCAGGGATCCATGAAAAATTACTAGGGCTTTCATTTAAACTATAATTCTACTGGACAGCCAGGTCAGATGATGTGCTTCAAAGGTAGAATTTAAAAGTGGGAAAGTAGTTCAAATGCACAGAGAAGGACATAAAATATAAACCTTTTCTCTTTTTAATACTGCATTTTTAATAATGTAGGTTTAGCAAGCATTATGAAGAACATAGGAATCACAGAATTTTTTTGAAAAGGATAAAAAATAAAAAAATGCCCAAATCTCTCTGATGAGTCCTATATTGATGCTCCCAACACTGCCACAGCTGTTCATGTAAGTGTGTTTTTCTTGGATTGTAAACTCCTCTGAAGTCTCAGCCATCCCACCACAGTCTGAAACACTATTTATTACAAATTCCATACTGATAGACATTCATAACATCCCACTTTACTGTTCTTTTGCAAATAAAGCAGGAAGTACCTTCCTGCCTTTGTCTACATATTCATCCACTGACTGTCACATATACCATTAATTTTGAGTCTGATCTTACCCCTGTCAGAGCCTTTTGAACTCACAGGCGGACTGCACACCTGGCATGCACAGTCATGGTCAGATTAAAATACTAGAGGACAGAGGGAATTCATAATAAATTAATAATCTTACAATTAATACTATTAAAATTAATAATCTTATGTGTTAGGGAGCAGAACAGGAATTCAGGAGTTGATAAGACTCACAGAGCTTAGACTACCCAGAGTTGGAACAAAAGGAAGAGATTAATGAATATACAGAAACTCTGGAATAAATACTGCAGTTATTAGACAGTTATTAGACAGCAATTTCCTATCAGTAAATAATATACAGAAACTCTTAGGAAAATACCTTCCATATTTGTGACTGATTTTGTGACTGATTTTTATGAAAGGTGACAATTTGCAAATTCCACTGCTTATAAATCTCATTACCTGAATAGAAATGGTCTATTGTTAGAACAGAATTATTGACATTTCTGCTCTAAATGGCATTGCATGGGCCTCTGTGCTGTCCTCCCCAACAGCCAGTCTGAGTTTCTTTCAATCTACTATTTTACTAACATAGAAAGTTACAAGTAAAAACTCTGTTAAAACATTATTAATCTGCAAAGTCATGGACTGAAAAGTGAAGATATGCAAGAATTAACACTGACTTTGCATTTTTAATTCCCCCGCCTAATGCATTTTGATACACTTTTTAATTACTTAATTTCATTTTGTGTAGGATGGACAGTGCTCAAAGAATAAATTAGGGCTACATAGTGAATGAAGCTGTCATCTGTGGGATGTCTGCCTTAGTTGATGCAAAAACTCTGAGGTGTAAACCGAATATACATTCAGCCATTTACCAGGAGCACAGGTTTGATAAGTTATTTAGCATTCAGACAGGCATGATGTTTGTTACTCTACTGATATGGACAACATAGCACTGAGTAAACTCTCATTGCAATCTCTCATCTTCTAAATAAGAAGATCCATGCAGATAATGATGGGGATTAAGATGAAAGAGAAAGAATAAGATGTGGGCAGATGTTAAGTAATGAAAAACAGTGATCATAAGACTATCATAATATTTCTTTCCATGCAGATAATGATGGGTTTTTTTTTCCTGTAAGAAAATAAAAGTATAATTCCCTAGCACTCTAGCACTATTTTGTTCAATATGTTCAATTTCACTATAAATGTTAGAAAGTGGGTTTTTTTGAGGGGTGGGTTTGGAGTAAAATAAGGTATTTAAAAAGCATATTTTGGCTTCTGAAAACAAGTCTATGCCTTCATCATGGAGAACTGAAATGACTTGGAGAGTAAATGTATTCTGAAATCCGAATCAACCTTTGCAAAGGTTTGCAAGAAATGTTTACCTCTGAATTTAAACAGATGCTATGAGAGTACCTAAAGAAGTTCAGCATATATGAATTTGAACCTCATTTTGCAAAACTGGCAGAAAATCTGGTGGTAAATAGGATTGTAATAGCTTCCCCTTTCAGAAGCCACCAGTGTGTCATGGAGACAGAGGCAGAACTTTCAATATGTAGGCAGAACACAAAATTGAAAGAACTAATATTAATTTCCCAGACTGCCAAGAGAAACAATAACTAAAGCTGAAAATAATTGGTGCCATCTTATCTTTATTATTATTATTATTAAGAAATTGCAGGATCTCCCAGAGTACTCTGCAACTCTTACTCTACCACAAATTGCTCTGAGATATGACAGGAGCCACCCCAGCCACTCTTTTACTGCACTGAGATGACATGCACAGGGTGGGATGGAAGAGCTGAAAGAGGCAAGGTGTATTTCATGGGTAGTGTGAAACTCAGATCCAAACAACTCCTCCAAACACAGTTACAGCAGGACTAGGTGTCCCTCTTATTTCCAGCTTGTAGTGTAGCCCAAGTCAAAACTGAGCTATGTAAAAGTGAGAAAAAGATGTTATTTTGGCACTAACATGAAATTTAGATAACTGAGATGTATCTAGAGTAGTATGAGATGCTCTGAAATGATGTATTTGTCCCATTTGCTACTTTCAGCAAATACTGAGCTGCCTCTTGGGTATGTTTGTTTTCTTCACAATTTTCTCACATTGTATGTCAATATATCTCAAAATAGTTTAAACCACTCTACCATAAGAAGAAAAGATCTGAATCATTAGCAAATTTTTATTTTTTATAAAGCATTAGAGTCCCTGCTTCTTTAAAGGTTACAACATTCTGTAATTCTGCAAAAATGAGTCATCTGTGTATTGATCTTATGGTTTTTCATACAAACTATGGCAGAATGTTCTTAGGTAAATTATACACTCCGAGCAAAGTTCTTTAAGGTCAATCATCTGAAATGGGGCCAAGCCTATAATATGCAAACTTCTGTGGCAGAACTATTATTTGGCAGAGGTTGTGAGAAGAACAAAAATTATTTTGATTTTCTAGCAAGTGACAAAGGTTAATGGCATGTATTTTGTACAACATATTGTACTGAACCCAATTCAAACTGGCACTAAAATAAAAAATGTTTTGGATAAATGTTAACATCACATTTATGAAAAATACAAAAATCATTAATCTCATTGATCAACCACCTAGCAATGTTTTTCTTTTCTCCTTAAATTACTTGTACAATGTTATTTTTTAATGCATTTATTTTTGCACTAGTATTTATTATTCACTAATATCTCCTTCAAGAGCACCTTTTCCCTGATTAGTAATTAAGGGTTTACTTATCTTCATATATAGGTGTTGTTTTGGGTTTTCTCCCTCCCCACTCTCCAAGACATACCTTTAACATGAAGGAGAAATTAATGAAATTCAGACAAAGACAGGGGAGCTGAATCTAATGTACCTTTGGAGGATTAGCTTTGTGAACTCTTAACTAGTAGAGAGTATATCAGTTTTGCTCCTCCAAAACAATTAATGAAATTCATTATGAAATAGAAGAATGCAGTTATTATGTCAAAGTAATTGTCACTTTCTGTGGCAGACAGATATGGAAAACAGGATAAAGACATAGATAGTGATGTGAAAAAAACGCCACATCTGTACTGGTCTGGAATGCTGGGATGGTGAATTACTGTTTAGAAATCAGCTAAACTTTGAAAGGCCTTGTTAAAGCCTAATTTGAGTATGTGCAGCCTATCTGCATAATGATGCAAGTGGGATTTATCTATTCTGAAATAAAACCTCTTGGTTTTTATATTTTTTACTATGGAGATACTACAGATACCAGTATATGATATTACTATAATGCAATTGTTATGCTATAGAGAAAACTGTGAAGGGGGGAAGTGGAAGAAGCCCAGTTAATGTTTTTGTTTTACTGAGAAGTTAAAGATTTCTACAGAACTGTATTTTATCAGTTTGCAATGTGACAGAAACAATAATTTATTATAAAATAATAATTTTTAAAAATTAAAATGTATATTTTACTTAAATTTTATATTTTTGCATCTGCCTAGCAGATGCAAACTACTTTTAGAACAAGAGGCAATCTTCAAACACACAAAAAAAGACATTATTTTAATTTCAGGACTAGGGACCTAACTAAAACAGCTCTTTTTTTCTTAGGGAAACAAAACAAACCTAATTGACACTGAGATGCAGCTTTCATTTTTGTAGCATCTGCATCTTTTCATAGAAAATTATTCATATTTATATCTCTGCTTTGAGTATTAAGTTTTAAGCACTTCTCCAATATCTTGTGAAGTTGCTACTGCTTGAAGTTGAAATTTTGTTTCTTGAATTTACATTCCTAAACACTTCACTATCAAAATTTATTTCCCAGAACTGAGTAAGAAACCTATAGAAAATGAATGACTAATTGAGGAAGAGACTTGCATCTTCCCCTAGAGAATGTGGTACCTTATCTGCTGCACAGAGCACATGTACAACACACTGGCATTGATGTCCCCATTTTGAAATCAGTAGATATATACATATATCATCAAGGACAGATGCTGGGACCTCATCCTTTCTCACATTAACCCTCATCAAGCTGCTTATGATGCCAATGAGTTTCTGAAAGGGAAATTCACTCTGTGTCCATAATAGTTTCACATGCCAAGTCTGCCAACCAATACTGACATTGTGCCGTGAGTTCCATTTATGCTGATACATGGATGGACATCACTAACTGAGTCTGAAAAGGAATAGGGTGGACTTATTAAAATAGCTCCTTTTAAGAGCCCTTTTCCCCTAGCAAATGATATCTTTACTAACCTGCTAACAAATGGATGATTTTATCAACTGAATGCTACCCAGCTCCTTAGGATCAGTTTGAAGTTTATTAAAAGTCCTGTTTACTACAGCCTAGATGCCATCTTCATACTTTAAAAGTATTTTGAAAATTCCTACTTCTTCTATTAAAAACTGAAGTAAAAGTAAAAGCCTAAATTTTGCATTCCTTAATGCACAGTTAAATAATTAACTGAGAAATAACCAAGAAATTGAGTCTTGGCAAACATGACCCCAGGTCCGAGCACACTTAAATGACTGAACAGAACTACTTAGCAAAGACTTTATGAAGCAGCAAAAGAGATGACAAACTTAATTTGTCACTGAAGGTCTTGCTGGCACTTGTGCAAAATGAAAAGAAAGCATTCCCAAAACACACTATAACAGACACTTGCAGAAGGCTATTGCTTGGTGGTCACTTCATGAATATAGTATGGGAAAACTAAGTTTCAGGTATTTTCATATGTTCTTTTTCATTTTTTTGCTGATTCAGAAATGTTACCATCGTGTTTGCTACACAGTAACTAGCTTTTAATCCACAGGTTATGAATAGTAATTGAGATTGAGATTTTAAAATAAAATATTGTGGGTTTACATTAGTTCTATTTTTGAAGGCTGAAAAAGCAGTAAAGTATAGAAAATGTGAGCATACCCAGAAAAAATATATATAAAGAGATCAGTTTCCAAACTCTTTTGCCATCTGTCACCTGACAATGATTAATTGTGTGCAGGCTGTGATTAGGAATAATCAGTGTTTTAAAAACAACAGATAAAGAAAAAGCAATAACACAGCATTTCAATAGCATAGGTGTACCACTGGCTATGGTTTTCAGCATTCTTTCTCAGGAACACTGAGTGAGACTAAGAGAGCACGTATCACCTACAGGCTCTTTTTCCTAGGAAATTTGTCTTTCTCCTTGTCTTCTAGAGACACACAATGTATTTTTACAATTGACTAAGGAACCAGCAGGATTCTATTGTTTGTCATAGAGCTTTTCTGCTGAGAGAAAAAAGCTCACGTGAATCTATTTTTCTTTTTTAATGATTCAAAGAACATGTTACAAGGCCATCTGTTAGCTGCATTGACTATCCAGTCAGCATCTATTTTCAAAACTGCTTGTCTGGCAGAAAGTATCACAAATACTCTCCTTGTTCATGTTGCATGTCAAAAGCAAAGATGAAGGCAGCAGATAGCTCTGCTAAAAAACCATAACTGAATATTAAAAAAATAAACTGAAGGTTTGTGATGGACTAGACATACAGCATTCAAAAGAGATTGTCCACAACCTTCCTAGACTAAATGGGAGCTTTAAGTAGTGATGAGCTCTAAGGCAGAGTATGCTACACCACGATGTGAGTTGCTCCTCTAAAGTCAGCTAAAGAGACTGCAGACTACATTCGAAGTGTAGGAAGTCATCTGAAAAAATAAACAGTTTCACCTAAAACAATGTGTGTTGTACTAACAATTTCTAACATAGTGTCTAGAACAGAGAAAAAAAAATATTTTTTTTTCTTTCATAGGGATGAGGATCATAACCATAGAAATGAAGAGAACGTATTTGTTTTTACAGCTCATTTGTTTTTACACTTTATTTGTAAGCTGTGGGACAAAAGGTTACCTAGCTGCTGTATTTTCATCAAATCATTTTGAAAAATACCTTAAAATTACTCCCCTACTCTAACAGTTAAAATTAAACCCTAAAATACAGTGATAGATAATGCCTTTTACTGTATGTATATGCTGTTGTTAGAGTATAATATAGGCAGATACACTCTATATCCTACATCTTTCACTAACGGTGTAATTTTTACATATTTATTTTCTAAAACACTAATATTACTATTTGAACTGCAGATGCATTCAGATACAAATATAAAATTCTTTCTGTCTGATTTATTCTGCTTCATGTATTTTCTTGATTTTAAGTAACATATTTGGCATTGCTTACAATGGCATCTTTCAAGGTATTTTCATATTTTTTATAAGTCCACTATTTTGTAGCCTTCAGACAAGCTGCACAAATATTCAGTGACAGCTACACATGAAATATTGATGTTTTCTGTTTCTTATCTAAACTGTTTTCTGAGAAGGATACAACACAAAATTATTCTGTACAGTTGAACACGTTGCTAAAAACTACAAACTAAATAACCCCAAACAAATACATCCAGGAAATTCTGTGTCAAAATGAAATGCTGTGAGCCTCTCTTTAGCTAAACATATTTTTAAAAGTATGTATATTCTGTGTCCCCTCCACAGTTTGAAGGATTTGCCCATTTTATTTACCAGTTCATCAGTGTTTCTGCTGTATAGCCCCAACAGCTTCAAGTGCCAGAGTAGCACACTGACTTCTGGCGGTCAAAAAACAGAATTTAACTCTGTCTCTGTGAGTCAGAACAAATTTTAACTGCACATTACAGGCTGTAGGCTTGTGATATTACATTCAAGAAGAGAATTAGTATAACTGTAGTAAGAGAGGGAAAATAAAAAGAAGAGAGCTCAAACAAAGTTTATCAACATTCAATTTTTGTGATATGGATTGAATCCTGCAAATACTTCCCATACTATCAGAGAAAATGATAGGCAACACTGGCCATTTCTAAATTGGGAGACACAAAGCCATCACCAGACATATGTCTTTTCAGTGTTCCTTGGCAGCTATTCACTTATTATAGCTCCCAGGCTGTGGAGCCCATCAGATTAGAACAGCTCTGCTGTGTACTCTGTACATGTTCTCCATGTCATATGTTTTGAGCTTTATTCTACCATCCATGTGTTCTTGAAATTTCAATGTATTCAGCTGTTCTCCCAAACAGAGAAAACCTTCAGGATTCTGTTGCTTTAGAGAGCTTTCCTAATCTTAATATGCTTTACTAAAGGAAATCTTGAAAGGTGATGGGCTTAATCAAAAAGCATTTCTGCTGTTGTGCTGGTTTTGACTAGCATAAAGTTAATTTTCTTCATGACAGCTGCTGTGTGTGTTTTTCGTTTTTGATCCAGAGATTATTGATAGTACAGAGATGTTTTCATTATTGTTGAACAGGGCTTACATGGAGTCAAGGACTTTTCTGCCTCTCACTCCGTCCCAAAGAAGGCTGGGGGTGCACAAGGAATTGGGAGGGGAGAGAGCCTGGACAGCCAACTCCAACTGGCCCATGGGATATCCCATGGTGGGATGCTTAGCATATAAAACTGGAGGATAAGGAGGAAGAGAGGGATGTTCAGAGTGATGGCCTTTTGTCTCTCTAAGTCATCACTACCTATGAAGGAGCTCTGCTTTTCTGGGATGGCTGAACACCTACCTGCCCATGGGAACTGGTGAATGGATTCCTTGTTTTGTTTTGCCTGCATGCTTTACCTGTTAAACTGTATTTATCTCAACCCACAGTTTATCTCCCTTTCTCTCTTAAGGTTTGTCAGTAGTTACTTTATAATAACTCCCAGATGAAAGAAGCTGAATTCCTGTAATCTGTATTCTGTAGTATAGGATATAATGACCTTGGTTCACAGCATTCTACTCTGCCTACAGAAAACCAGAAATGGAAATACATTTCCTTGTTATTACTAGCTAAAAGATGACTACCTACATGCTAAAGAATAGTTTCTGACCTCCTCACAAGATATTCCTACTGTAAAATTCACATATCTGTCTCTAATTTTGCAATTATTTTTGCTTGCAAAATCACACATGAATCAAATAAACTGCTTCTGTTAACAGTTCTAAGAGATTTTGTTTTAAAATTATGCAAAATTTGGATCTGGATTTTTGCAGATGGACAGACATTCAGCATTTTTATTACTTTACCATATCATACAGCATCAATCAAGTTTGAGAGGGAATTTCTTTAAACCTGTTATTCATACACATACCAAAAATTGCAAATATTGTTTCCATCACTGAAACTGTCCTGAAGACAGACACTCACATGATCCCTTTCTTGTTTTTCAATTGAACATATTATGAATACTCCAGGATATTTAGGAGTTTCAGTAGTTTGTCCAGCTATTTCCTCTTACTCATCCATTTCCCTACAAATACATACATCTTGAATGTTGGATGGTTTGCTTCTGGGTTTCTCAGTCATAGAATATTGCACTTTCCTGGTGCAGGTGCTACCTTGACAAGAGATGTCTAGAAGAAAATGCAATCAAACAAGAAAGGAAGAAAATGGCTCTGAGGTCTAACTTATAATAGGAGTACCCCAGTAATGAGGAGAAAAATTAAAATACAGCTATTTGAAAGGCAGTACTTTCTGCTCCTCCTCTTGGATTGACTTCTGAAGTACACAAATGCAAGAACCCACATGTACAACATTTGTTGGCAAGCCCACACTCTCTGCCCATACCTGGAGAAGCACGTAAATTTTGAGTAACTTTAAAAGTTATTTTAGCTTAACAACAAAAAAGAACAAATAGAAAGAAGAAACTTGGAAAAATTGAAAGGAAACAGGGAGAGTAGAAATTGTCAGAGCAGAGGGATCCTACCTTCCTTCACAAAGTTTGTCCTAAGCGAAAACATTGCAAATCACATCTCCTTGACCTAAAAGAACACCAACTTTTCCTAGGCCCTAGACAGTGAAAAGATTGAAGTTCTGCAGAACAAACTTTGCTTTTTACAAATCTCTACACACAAGTTATTATATATTTGACAACCCAAAATAGCCTTTATTTGCCACGTCTAGGTACAGGGGCTATATCAACAAAGTGTTTTCTTGATACATTTGCTGTCCTCTGAGAAACAGCTGTTTCAGCTTCTTTCACTGACAAACGAGTGATAGGTCAGGGGACACTACTGAGTTTCTCACTCTAAAAGCCAGTAATGCACAGAATGTGTCTTCAGTGGATGGAAGAGCTGCTGCAGAAGGCTCCTAATTGCCCCCTGCTCTCACAGCACTGGAGCTGTGAATGGGGAGAAAGTCAGAGGCAAGAAGCTGGTAATCTGCAGCAAGCCTATGACCTGGAATATTTAATTGGGAATAGTATGAAAGAGACAGAACTCAAACAAATGGAGACAGATGGAGTTTCATTCTATTTAGCAAAATAAATGTGTTTGAAGAGAGTAAAAAGAAGAAGCAGAGATGACATGTGCACAGTTATTTGGCTGGCTTTGAATTGTCTTATCCACAGAAATTGATGGGAAACAGCTTAGTAACAAAAGCAAAGAACTAATACAAGTTCAGGGGATTTGCTCACCAATGACAATATTGATCCACTCCGATCCTGGACAAGTCATTTTACTGTTATATGTTCTGAGAGACAGCCATCAGGATCTGGTTTTACAGGTTATTAGAAATGTGTCTGCCCAAATTAAGTTGAAAATGAGACCATATGCCAATGTCAATAGCATGGGTTTTACTTGATAGGAAATATGAGAGAGAGAGAGAGGAAAAAAAAAAAAGAAATAGAAAATAGGTGGGGAGGGGCGACAAAAAGAAAGTGACAAAGACAGAATAAAGAAAATATCACCATCTGTGGATCCCAACAAAGTTCCATTGATCCTCTCCAGCTAGTCTTCTTGGTGGTGAAGGTACCCCTGAAAAGTACAGAATCCCATGGGGAACTACATGCTCAGGCTAGGTAGGAAAACCCAAGCACCTCCCTGGGGTAGCAGGGAGGGAGTTTGCCATTGTCTCTTACAACAGACCCTGGGTTTTTTGCATCATGTGCAATCTCGTGGTGCAAGGCTTCAGGAATGACTCTGGAGGGCACTTTGGGGGGTCTTTGATGGATTCTGATACCACCTTTAGCTGCCACCTACGTGAATGTCCTGTGGATGTGGCCTGTGGGGCTGGAGGTTCCATAGCTGGGCCAGTTTGTCTAAGGGAGGATGAGTGTTCACTGCCTCCGACCCAAAGTCACAACACACACCCAAAACCTCCTCCCTGCACCCTCAGTTGAAGGGGAGCATCTGTGTAAACCTGGCCTCTGTGGGCTGTGCTCTCCCCCACCAGAAACCCAGCCAGGGAAGAGTCTCTGTTGCTTTTGGCTCTCTTGTGGATGCATTCCTTTCCCTCAGCCTTGTTTGCTTCTCCCCAGGCCAGAGGTGAATGAAGAATGGTTTCTCTTTATCTCATCTCAGCAGTTTTTAAGTACAAAGTTCTCCAGAGAGGTTTCTGTGGCTGCAGATTCTTTACACAGTTTTTGCGATGATGAGCAAAACTTTTTATCAATGTTTGAGGCATGAACTATTTCAGTCTCTGACAACAGCTAATAACAGGGCTAACGAATTTCTGTGAAATATTTTGGAAATATTTGTGAACTGATACTGGCTTTAAAACACAAATGAAAATGAAATCTTGAATAAAATTTCCTCATGATTCAGACACAGTAAATTATTTTCCAGATATTATCTATTACATTTTATTTTTCACAAATACATTGTTTCTTCATACCCTGTATCTGAGAAAAAGCCTTTCTTTCATTAATGTGCTTAAATTTTCTAAATTTCTTTTTCTTCTTCCTATATTTAGGAATATATCTATCTATATTTCTGTTTCTACAGTACCCAATGCCAGAAAGCTAGACTAATTCTACCAAGAAAATAAAATTTGCATCTTATAATACTAGTTCTGTTCTGAGTACATCTGGAAAAGTTTAAATGCTTAACTACAGCTCTTCTGAACTAAATGACATTTTAAGTCCTTCTGCATAGTCTTGCAGCAACAAGATTAATTTATCCTTTCTCCTTGATCGATTGTTTTTGTTTTGCTCTAAATATAATGCTTCATCAAATTTTGCTAAGCATCTTGTGAGACATCTCACCAGTCCCTTTTCCTTTAATGACAACAGAGGCAAACACATTGCTTGCTTGTTTAGCTAGCCAGGACTTCAGAATGACCCACAAACCTCATTTGGCCTATAGGGCTATAAAGTACTGCCCAGCATAGCTAAAATTTATGGTCCATCTCCTCCAAAATCCCTGTATAAAAATCATTCAGCCCTGCCAGGGAAACCATTTTAGTTTAATAACATGTAGGAATTACAGTGTAAGGCTTTTCATGAGAAGTCTCTGTGTGCATAGAGGGAAAAGGAGCCATTCATCCTCATTCCAGAGATATACTCAGTGGGTTGTTTTATTCAGGCTTCTCACATCCATAGATCCTCCAGAGGACTGGATCCCAGCTGTCCTCTGCTTTTCTTTGCCACACGGCCTCTACACTGCAAGAGGGAACACCATATTTTAATGGCAGCTCTTTAATTATTTTCTTCTTTGTCCATCTCCTGCAAATGTTTTTTTTTCTTTTTTCATATAGCAGGATTTCTGTCCTTTGGTGGTAAGGAAACTGAGTTTCATTAATTTAACATAATTAGTTCTAATACTTAGGCTATGAGCATGGCTGGTACATGTCTCCTATCTTCTTCTGTATATTCTTTTCTGAAGAGATGGTAAACTAGCCGTTTTTAAAACTGTTATTCCCTGAATTCTATAATAAATACTCATACAATCAGAACATTTTTCATTAATAAACCTTTACCTTCCTAGAAATACACTTCTTTCTAATTATGTATTTGTATTGCTCATGCAATTCTAAACTAATTAGATTTCAACCAGGTTAATCTCTCTCATACTTGCTAAATGTAATAATTGCTCTTGCAACAATCAATACAGATTTAATTAATAGGAAAATAATTTGCTTATTAAATTTAAGTTACTTTCCCATGTTTTGCTGAGTATTTGCATTGAAATGCCATTTTTCATCTTCTGCAGTAAATTTAAATTTGGAGATAAGGAAGGTAAATCCCAAGGCTATTTCCCATGTTTTGAAATCAAAAAGACTTTTGCACATACATGAAAATAAACATTAGGCCAGGATATAAAATATTGCATCACACTCCACAGATGTAAATCAGTCTGTCCCCACCTTTCTGTTCTGAAATCACTGATACACTTAAGTCTAGTTTGAGAGAAAACTTAGTTTTCAAAAGATATCAATTTCTACAGATTTGTGAAACATGCAAATGTATTCTTTCTGGTTTCTTCATCAGAGGAGTGGAGCTAACAAAGAAACTATAAATTTTGTACATAGGGAAATTTTCAGTTGCAGTTTAGAGCACACTAACACCATAGGACTTGGTCGTGAGGCAAATACCCATAGGAACTTGATTTCTCCAGATTCCTTGCTCGGGAAATTATTCTCAATAAGGAAGTCAACCAGTATAAAGGAAGTATACATTCTATGAAGTATGCACATCTTAGACAGGATAGATTCAGATTAGGAAAAAAAAAAATTCACTTTTAGGGTGCCCAGGGATTGGAATAGATTGCCCCAGGAGAAGTTGGAGTCACTATCCCTGGAGGTGTTCAGAAAGAATCTAGATCTGGCACTGAGTGATGTGGTTTAGTAGTTTAGGGGTTACAGTGGCAGTGGATTGATGGTTGGACTTGATGATCTTAGAGGTCTCTTACAATATTGATGATGCTATGCTTTTATATTTTGGGGGTGGGGATGGAAAACAGCAAACTTTGACTGCATTACAGATCTGTGGACTCCAGTTAGCAGAAAGTTGTAGGAACCCTGTAGGATCAAGGCAAAGCAGAAATGTGTGATTACATTGAAATATCATTAAGAGACTCAAATTTAAGATTAGTAGGTTTGAACTGTAGTCATATATACTTTATCCATTCGGGAAGCAGCTGAAAATGGGAATGAGGAAACTGTGTGGTTCATGAGCTTTGCCTGGATTGGTTTCTAGAAATTTTAGTTACATCTTTACAGAGAAAGGTCACTAGTACTACTTAACAATGTGGCAAATGAAAATATGTCTATAATTCAATATCCCAGTTCTATTATCATTGCCTCCCTTTTTCCAGTATTGGCACAGATGTTGAAATCAATACTGGGTGGTTTTCCCCCTAATATTAGTTTTGGAATTTTAAGTATCATAGCAGTATTTCCCAAACTGGTGCTATTCTGATGATTTACTTTATATGGAGTCCAGACCTTTCAGCAAGTAAATACTAGGTAATACAATTTTTAAAGGTTTTTGGTTATGAATAAATAACATGCAGGTACTATCCAAGCTTAACACTGTTCATCATCCTCCCATACATATTGTCATGGTTTAGGAATGGCACTCCCCAGTTCAGTATCCTCACCAACACTCTCCAAGCTACTGCAAAAGTTACCCCTAGCCTGACCAGAGCTAGAACACTAATTTTCAGAGTCTCCCTCAGTGTCTCAGCCACCAAATTTTATTGCCCATCTTTCACTCTTCTCTCTCTCTACCCAAGTATCTAAAATTTTGTCCTTTCTCAGGTTAATACCCTGTCTCTCACCTTGTGGCCCTGAATTTTCAGTAATTAATTCATTTGAAGTTACTTTATAGTACAAGAATTCAGGCTGATCTCCTCCATACAAAAAATAAGAAATATATATCTTGAAAGGGTATAATAATTTAAAAACTTATGTAATAGATTATTTGCATATTTCTTGCTACTTAAAAGAATGTATTCAAAGAAAAAATTATCATGGAAAGGCATTTAAAATTTTTATTCAAGAGAGTATAAATTACTTTTGACCCCTAACTTACTAATTTTCAGCAAAAGTTTTCCATCTCAGCTGTCAGAAAGGAATAAAATTTGTTGTTTCAAAATAAATTGTTTCTAGACATCTAAAACATATTCAGTATTTAGGAATTTTTGTTCTAGTTTAGGATGAAGTGATAAACTAATGTATACCATTTCAGGAAGAGATAATCAAGCAGCTCTATGAATACAGGTATTTTAAAAACTAATATACAAAGCTTCCTTGAATTTCAGTGAAAATGGCACTGAAGTAAGCTTATGGGCAGCCAGTTTGAAGGACACAGGTGCTTTTAGTGATGAGGAAACATGTTGAGTTAGAACTGCTTTTCTCTCACTCAGTAGCAACAGCTGGTGTAAAAGCTAATCCTCTGATCAGCTCCACAGGCTTTCTACTAGCACGTCCCAAAGACATTCATAAATTTAAACAGAAATATAATAATAACTTTAAACAGGCTGCATTCTTTTCTTATCCATTATTTATATTAAAACAAAAACTAGTCCATGGAATTTTACTTTTTCTGCTAACTTTTAAAACAGTACTGTTTTTAATTTCCAAGAGATGCGATAACATGCATCAAGTGACTCTTACAGAGGCACAGCACTGTGCTGGGCCACATGATGGGAAAACATGCATTTTGGAGGTGTGAGATTAGTATAGTATCAAAGTGTGGGATTTGAGTATAAGATCAAAGCTTTCCTTAGTTCTTAAGACAGAAAGATCAGAGAGAAGCTGTGGCAACAAGGAAGCATTGCATCAGAGAAAGGTTCCTGATAGTAGGGACAAGTTTTCCATCTGACGTGAAACACTTCTGCTTCTCCCTGGCTCTGGGATGCCACATGTAAAGTAGAATTGTCCTTTGATCTGCAGATATTTTGAACCATTCAGCTAGACAGCAGCCTTGATTGCATTTAAATGCACACAAAGTTATAACACTATACTCATTTTTTAGTTCTCTTTAATATCTCTGTTTCTGCTGTTTCTCTTCTTGCTGAGATATTCCTATACAGTTGCTAAATAGCCTAAAATAAGAAGTAAAACAATTTACCTTCAGAAGCTCCTGAGCCTACCTCCAGAAGCTCCCGTTTCCAAATAAAAGAGAAATCCTGAGTATATGCTTTCTGGACAGATCAGTCTCCATATTGTACAAAGGTATATCCTGCCAGGTTTCTTCTTTCAAGGCAGACTTGGGAACTGAAGATCTGACTGCTGACATCCCCACTTCTCTCTGACTGCAAAAGCAGGCATCAGCTGAAATGCTGACACTGGTCCACCAAGGTCAAGGCAAACAGGCCAAGCAGGCTGAGTCCAGGAAAAGCTCATGGAAAGCATTTTGTGCAAGTCAAGAGACAATGAAATGCATATGTTGTATCTGTGAACAGCACTGCAACTGGTAATTGTCATAAGGTGCTAGAAACACCCTTGTTTTCCCTATTAATCTCATTTTGAATAGCTATAATTCTTAAGTTCTTTGATTTAAACTTAAATTTAAGTTCTTCTATTTATTTTATTTAAATTTTGGAATTTTTAGAGTATTAAGAGTATTTTTCATTTAGAGATGGTGCAGCTTTCTGTATTTTTATTATTCATTTCTGTTTTCTCAAACAGATATATTTTCCTGNACAATGAAATGCATATGTTGTATCTGTGAACAGCACTGCAACTGGTAATTGTCATAAGGTGCTAGAAACACCCTTGTTTTCCCTATTAATCTTATTTTGAATAGCTATAATTTTTAAGTTCTTTTATTTAAACTTAAATGTAAGTTCTATTTATTTTATTTAAATTTTGGAATTTTTAGAGTATTAAGAGTATTTTTCATTTAGAGATGGTGCAGCTTTCTGTATTTTTATTATTCATTTCTGTTTTCTCAAACAGATATATTTTCCTGAAATTTATATAAAAATTATTTAAAATCTCTCAGTTTATCATTCCTTCATGACGGATAAATGGTTTAATTAAGCATCCTCTATTGTCATCAGCTGAGGGATAATGCCACGCAAAGATATTATATTATATTATATGTTATGTTATGTTATGTTATGTTATGTTATGTTATATTATATGTTATATTATTATATTATATTCATATACAGTATATTTTCCAGACAGNTTATATATTCATATACAGTATATTTTCCAGACAGTCATTTTTACAAAGTAAATGCTATGCATTAGTGTGAACCTCTTTAAACTCACTGGTTATCTAGTGATTTTTCTTGCATTAATGAAACTTGCATCCTTCTTTTTTCCTTACTCTTGGTTTTGCTCTTCTTATATGTACTAAGCATTTGCTGCTTCCATATTTCTCAAGCTTCTTATAGTCAGTACTATTCAATAGAAAAAATTATATTGACCAACTCCAAAGAAAAACTCAGCCTAAGATTTTATAATTATGATCAGTTATGCATAATATTAGAGAGATCACATTGAAGGAAATTTCCTCAATGACTTCAGCTATAACTTCACACACCCATCAATAGCTCATTATATTCTGCACAGTGGTGCAAGAAAGTAGTCATTATCAGAAAGGAAATAGAAACATATTCCCTGAAGAATTTTTCTTGAAAACTGTGACAACATCATCTTACTTTCTTCAGAATTCATCACTTTCTTTGGACATCTGATAACTGAAGAGAAAATATTTTCTGTTGTTTGGTGCTGGAATGTTTTATTAATAAAGCCAAACTTTAGATGCCCAGCTTTAGATATTAGTGGTGTTGTCTGTGAATTCTTTGATATGTAGTAAAGTTTAGAGATGCTTGAATTTAAAGAAATTAAAGTAGATACAGGTTAACAATATCTGATATTTAGATTAATGGATTGTATAAATTGTATAAACAATTTTTTAAAAACTTGAATGTATTCATATTTTGAAGGCAGAGAAAATAAAGGAGAAACATCATGCCCAAGGCCAAAGCTTTTAATTAGTTCCTAAAGCTTCACATCTCACAGATCAAAAGGACAGATACAATCAATGATAAGCAAAATTGTGTTGCTTATCTTAGGATAATATTACATGCTGGTCCTTGCATAAATTGTGTGGTGGAAGAAGTAAATTATTAGATTATTTTCTCGTGCATTATTCTTATTAACTTAATATTGATTTTACACCAACTATGGGTAGGACCAAATGCTTTTAAAATAATGAATTACAGTTCAATTTTTAAAATGCGTTCTTATAAATAAAATAACATTTCACTTCAAACAGATGGACAAACCTTTCTTTTATGTGGAACAAAAGAAAAGCCTCAATTAAAATGTTCAGAACTGCAGGCACCAACAAGTAAAGGGAAGCCTAAAGCTGTTTAGTCTAGTTTTATCTCAAAAAGGCATTCATTCTGCAGCAGTTCAGTTCTCCCTGGTATTCCAGAAACAAATTGTCTCACCTTGGTTTCAATGGAATGGCACCTTTCCAATTCATACAGGAGCAGCCATTATTTCCTCCTACCATCCAAGGGGTTTAAAATGAATAACCCAATTATCCAGAATTATAGGGTAACTTGGTCTGCAGGCTTTTATTCAGCATGGGAACAAACAAAAAGCACAGAGCAAAAGCACAGCTGCAGTAAAGAACCTTGATATATCAACGGCCTTGGCATTAGCTCCAGCCTGGCACTAAGTTTTAAGATGTAATGGAAATGCACCTAAGTCTCTCCAGAAGCAATAACTATGAACGCCAAGTATTTGTACACCTACAAGTTACTTATAATGAAATACTTTATTTCCTCTGAAGATCTATCAGTTTGTTCAGGTGTTCAGTCTTGGTTTTGCTGCAAAACAACTGAAAAGTGTTCTTTTTTAATAATAGTGGCAATATACATCAAGCTGTGCATAAATATCCAGGGCACAATGGCCCTATCGTATAGGAATAAAATAAGGTAAATAAAACATATGCTAGGAATAAAACAGGGTGAACATGCAAAATACTATTTATCATTTTCAGATTTCCACTTTAGCTGTTTTATAGCCTGACTCCAGGGACACAATAATTAATCCCTTCAGAACTATTCAGAAAACTGTGAACTATTTCTATGTTAACACTTCAGTATCAGATTTTTTTTATTACAAGTTAAAATATATAGTAATTCAGTGTCTGATTCTATAAGAGTTTACTCTTTGATTCAAAACCTGAAAAATAAGCAAGAGATTACTCTAGTACTCTACTGGTAGATGGGGAAAACTGAATTTCCCTGCCTGCTTGGCTTTTCCTTCTGTCTTCACATCAGTTGAAGGGAAAGAAAAACTTATCGTTTTGTCGTTGCATTAATAATTTACTCTTTTGCAGAAAATAACAGAAAGGGGTTTGCTTTCTCTTTTTTTTGGGGGGGGGAGGGGTTTAGTGTGGTTGGATGGGTTTTTTGTTGTTGTGGGTTTTTGATTCTTTGTTTTCTTATTTCCTTCCATTTTCATTCTCTCCAACTAAAGTACATGCTTTTATCCACAGTCAAACTGTTTACCAACTGTTAGGAAAAATCAGGAAAACATTTCCAAATTCCCTTCAGCTTTCCTAATTAAAACTGTCAAACCTAGATGAACATCTCTATGAGAAATACATATGGCTTTATGCATCGTAAATGTTCTTTTAATGTCCTTGAGAGCCAGCCATATTACTATATACTGGCCTCCACAATCTGAATGAGGTCTTTCTAGCATTGATGGATTACTTCAGCAAAATCCCTTCTAGTTAAAAGCATTTGAAAGGCACCCAAGGGGAGAAATAGCATTAAACCAGAGATATATTTATTTATTGCCAGGCAGGGATGCCCTCAGAAAGAAGTAAATCAAAGATATCTCACACAGTCTTAAGAAAGAAGAAAATATGTTGGAATGACAAATTTTCCATGGCCCTTGAATCAAGAAAAACACTAGCTTGAAATGGATAATCAGAGTAGATCATTTACAAGTGATCATCACCTCAGGATGCTTGGAGAATAATGGAGAAGTTAGGACATGAGCATATTTGTAAGAGTGACTGTCCCAGAGCCTGTATTTCAACATTTCTCAAGAAATGTATAAAATCACTTACTTCACTTACGTGTTTATGCACTTGTGGGACCAAGAGCAAAGTCTAATGCCAACCACTACTACTGTGGAATAAGAAGTTTAGTAAAAAGAAACTCTTCTTATTTGCTGAACAAGACAAAATTATTACCATTGTTGTTATATAATTCAGATTTTGCTGAACTGGTGCTAACTTGACATGATCTGAATTGTAGGAACATGCACTTAAATAGAGAATTTGTATAACTATGACCTTACCCAGACCTTGCAGCAAAATATAGTATAATTGGTGGATTTCAACTAGGCCACACACTACTTCTTACTAAGACTTTGCCATGCCAGCTAAGCTCCCTGTGAAGTCATTGAAGTCTTCTCATTTTTCTCAGTAGGAGGTGAAATGGATCAATCTATAATAGCTTTGACCTTTTTTAAGGTTGGAAGCTGGTGTTGCACTAGAATAATGCACAGTCAAATACCTATAAATGACTTTATTTTTTTTTCTCTAATGCAGCCCTATTCTAGAAGGTTGTTCCTAAATGAAATTGTAAGTATAAATTTCTCCTCTGCTCAGAGTTAACAGTGAGAATTCTGTCTTGCAACAGGACTGGGCAAACTTAAGGCCAAAACCAAAGCCTTAGGTGTCCCACAGGAAGCACATGGGCAGCATGCTAAACATCCATCAATGTCTGGTACAACTGGCTGCCATCACTTCCATCGGACTCTGGTTCCACAAGCAGGACAGGGGATGATGCAGGGATTGAGTCTAGTTTCTACAGCAAATCAACAGCATTTCTGTCACAGCCTCTAAATGTAATGGTGTTAAGCCTAAGCCTAAGTATAGGAACTATTTCAAAACGTTGGCATTTTCTTCCGGATGGATGGAGACCTCAGTTTTCAGTAGTCTTATGCATCCATAAAATAAAAAGTTTT
This sequence comes from Vireo altiloquus, assembly GCA_013396875.1. Classification (NCBI taxonomy): domain Eukaryota; kingdom Metazoa; phylum Chordata; class Aves; order Passeriformes; family Vireonidae; genus Vireo; species Vireo altiloquus. The sequence continues at coordinate 107,103 of VZRF01005185.1, read as the reverse complement.
TTCCTTAAGAAGAGGACTGATCTTTAAAGAAGACAGTCAAGCACACTTGACTGTGCACAGTAACCAAGTGCTACTTTTCGTTGTGTTGCCTTAAAGACAGAGCTGGGCAGAGGCTGCTTTTCACTGGGTATCACCTGGAAAAACAGAGCCATTGCTTCTGCCCTTCATGACTAAAGATCTTTCCTTTCTATACATTTTTTTGTATATTTGTAACTTTGTAGACTACTAATGCATGGTTGTAGTTTCAAGTACTTTTCCTAGTACTTATGCTAANTTTCTAGTACTTTTCCTGCCCTTTTCCCTTACATTTTAGAACAGTATGCTAACCTTCTAACACATTCCTGAAATACTGTTTAGTCTTATTTTCCAGAAGAAAACCTCCAACAAGGACATTTTGTTTTGCAACCAGAATCTAAGAAGACAATGAGAAATGGGGCAAAGAAGCCCTGAGCCAGCTCCAATGGGGCAGAACACAGGGGGAAATTACCTAACCAACTGCCCTTCTAATTGTACAATATTTGTTATATATGCTAATTCGTTAAACTTATAAAACTGTAGAAATCCACGGCCAAGTGTGTCCATAACTGCCATGGGGTGGGGAACCTGGAAGCTTCCAAGAAAGACCTGGTTTTTATCTTACTATTTTAATATTGCTGCAAGAGTTTTGTCTTTAGATATTACGCAACAGCATGGGAGCAAGGAAGCATCTACTCCCATATGCCACAGATCCAAGGACATAAGATGGGGCACTGGAGAAAGGCAGGGAGAGACAGGAAATATGTCTTAAGATAAAGGACCAAAAGCCTTATGAAAGGAGCAAGGGACAACAGGTCTTCACAGAATTTGATAATAAAAAAGCCCAAGAATCCAAAAAGCCTGCATTGAGGGAATTGCAATCTAGAAACATTTTAAATTATAGAATAAATATAAACATGAAACTCAGGACCCACCAGGCAAATCACCAGCGCTATAATGAGATTTACTTACAACTATTTTTAACATGCCTTTTCCACAACTGCAGTGTCTTGTAAAAAATAATTTTCTGTTTTGGTCTAGTATCTTTTCTGAGTCTTTCTGGAATTCCTTCAACTCTGCTTGCTTTAGCAAAAGGGTAGGAGTAGCACTATCTTGCTTCTCTTCAGATCTGGTCCTAGAACAGCAAACATAATATATTATTCTATTTACACTGCTCAGTCATGATGTTGATGCTCTCTGCACCCACTTCCAAAATATTACACTGATTTCCTCTAAATAGTACATTCATTTTTACCCCATTTTTAAGATGAGAAAAAATCCTGAAACCAGGATTGTTTTCACACATCTGTACAGATTGCCTGTTGATAGGTCGAATAAAGTTTTCAAGTTAGTAAATTACTTTTTACATACAGTTCTAAGTGCCTTTGATGTACAGTGGCCAAAGTAGCCACACTGAGTTAAATAGTCATTAAGTGCATACTCTAACAGTCCCTTCATAAGATGTTATGAATATCAATTTGCCATAAACTTCAGGGGCTTGCAAGATGTCACAGAAATCTCATCATGTTGACAGAGAAATTCTGTTGAGACTATGTGTCTGAGTGTCACAATGAAATAAAACAATGAATGTGACAGTTTAGAGACCTATTCTGTAAGTTTACAGCAACAGATCTATTGGAATAGATTTTTATGTAAACTATTCATTTTAGCATCAAAGCTACTTTGAAGTTATAGCCGTCTACAAACCTACGAAAATAAAACTTTAAAAATAAATGCTATAATGACCTTAAAGAATCTAACTAGTTTATGCTCTTATATATATGCACTTTAATACATATTTTGTGATGAGAGTAAATATTATTTGCTGTTCAGTCTAACTGGAAAAAAAAAAATCTCGTCCATAATGAACTTATAATATTCACACACAAGAGAGCACTCTTGTGTTCCATTTCAAAACCTAGAGGAAAGTAGATACTCATATTCTTGTTAGAACAACATAGTTTAGATTAATTTTAAAACTATTTGTTTATGCTCTAACATGTATGCTTATTTATTAAGGTAGCTGCTGTCAGCATTTGTAGTTGTCACAGTTCTGCTGTGCAAGCAGGCAGATTTTGATCTAAATTTTTATGTTTGCAAAAGCATTTTTGTATTTCCAAACAGTCATGCCTCATCACTACAGTCCTATCGTTGCCAAAGGAATTAATGAAGGATGAGCTAGTCCCTTCTTAGAGGTGGATACAGGTTTTTCAAACACCTTTCTCTTTCAAGCCAGATTTCAGTTGACACTGATGTCAAGGAGAACCTCCAGGGACCTAATGCAACAATGGGCCACTGTCCTGGAAACAGACTTCCAAGTTCTCCACGTCTCACCTCCTCCAAGGTGTGTGTCTGTCAGAGACAGCTGCAGCTGAAACAGAGTTCTGACACAGGGCAGAGCAGTCAGGTGAGACTGAGCACAAAGCAGCATCAGCGCCTGATAAAGGGATTTCTTTTTTTCTGCTTTGTGTTAGTTTTACTGTGTCAAAATAATAACATATATAATACAAGGGAGGGCTATTTCATTCATGAAGAAAAAAAAAGAAAATAAAAGACCAGTGGCTGAAGTAAAGCAGTGTCAGCCTTTAACCAACAAAAACCATCCTATTTTGTAAACATGTCCCTCAGAAGCAATACATGTACATGATTCTAGATGGGAAAAAATGTGTACCTCTAAAATTTCAAGTTCTCTAGAAACCTTGGGGTACAATAAAGTCCTGGTGTCAGAATTTTCTTCCATCCAGGGGAGCTCTTAAAGATGGCCTGGTTCTCACAGCAGAATTTTGCTGCACCTAAGAAAAAGATCCACAGAAAAAAATATCTGAGAAGAGGGAAATGCCAACAAAAATTTTTAAACAAACAAATTTTCTTCTGAACTTTCTTAAGGAAAAAAACAACTCAGTAGGGCCCCTAAATGGTTCTAGAAACAGTTGTCAGATATAAGAAGAAAATTCTCCCCAAACGAATTACTGGCAATTCTCAGAAGAATTAATAGCTAAATTTTGCAGCTACAACAGTCTCTTGCATCTTGTATTCCTTCACCTGTGCCCAAAACAAAAGGATTATTCAAAATGTCAAATTTGACAGGCAGATTTGCCTTTATTTACTTTCACACCAAAATCATCAGAAAAGAGTGAATCCTCTGGAAGAGTGAAACTGTGGTCTGGAAGTGAGGAAAAACACCTCAGAATAATACTGTCACATGATTAAATTCTGACAACCTTCTATCTGATAATAATTTTGAACTGGACCTCAGAATTTCAGAATAAGATTTATTTGTAAATCTCCTGAATCTTACTCTATTTCAAATATTTAAAAGAGTTTTTAAACTTCTCTGGATGGTTGAATACTTTTATGCCCCTTATAGGTACTTAACATTTAGGTCCTAGACCAGTGAGAAAAGTTATACATTTCTAAATAATAAATAAAGCTGAAAAATTAATAACTGGAAGTCGTTAGTAATTATGGAATTCCCTCTCTTGTTCTTTGCTTTGAGGGTTGTTTGTTGTTGAGGTTTCTTTTAGTAAATATGGTTTGCCTTCTCAGCTCAGTCCCACACTTTCACAGCTGCCAAACAAAAGTTCTGAAAAAACTTATGTACCTTATAGCATATAATTGCTTAGGGGGTTTTTGCCAGCTTTCAAATAACATTTGTGTTATTTTTCTCTAAATTTAATATTCCAGTTCTACTTGCAAAATGCCAATGTATTTAAAAGCACACATTTGAATTAATTCACAAGTTTTTCTCTTGAAATGTTACTCTCTGCTTTATCTGTCTATTTTTCCACTTGGATTATGTCCAGCATTAGGAACCAGTTTTTTGAGTCTGTGAGGTTCGTTTTCTACTTCATTGTTAGGATCCAATTATCATTAAGGTTCTTAGAAATACCTCTGCCCTAATTAAGGTACAAACAAGACCATACACCAGTCAATAGTAAGGGTTTTATTTGATGGTAAATATGAGAGAGAGAGAGAGAGAAAGAAAGGAGTAGAAAATAGGAGAGGGGGACAGAAAGAGTGACAGGGACAGAATAAGGAAAATATCACCATTCCATGGATCTCCATGATGTTCCATTGATCCTCTCCAGCTGCTCTTCTTGGTGGTGAAGGTCTCCCCCAAGGCATAGAATCCCATGGGTTAATCTACCCTCCAGCCAGGTGGCAATGTCCAGGCGTGTCCCCCTCTTACAGCAGGCTCTGGATCTGTTGCATCACGTGCAGTCCTGTGGTGCAAAGCCTCTGGGGAGCACTTTGGGGGGTCTTTGATGGGTTCTGACTCCTCCTCAGCCACCTCTCACGTGAGAGTCCCATGGATGTGGCCTGTGGGGTTGGGGGTGCCACAGCTGGGCTGGTTTGTGTGATGGAGGATGGGTGTTGAGTGCCTCTAACTGGAGGTTACACCACGTACCTGAAACCTCCTCCTCCTCCCCCCTGGGCTGGGGGTAGTCTGTGTAAACCTGGCTTCTGTGAGCTGTGCTCTCCCCCACCCCAACCTCAGCTGGGGATGATTCTCAGCACAGCTGGTGACTTTGGCCTTTTGTGGATGCAAACCTTTCCCTCCGCCTGAGATGGCTGAACAGTGAGTTTCCCTTTACCTAATCAGCAGTTTGACTTTCAGTCCAAAGTCCCAGTCTTCAGGGAGGCTTCTTTGGTTGTAGCTTCTTTGTAATGAGCAAAAATTTATATCAGAGTTTGAGGCATGAACTGTTTTCAGTCTCTGACATTCATGCATGAACTTAAAACTACTTGAGCCAACTCTCTTCTATCAAGGAAACTTCCTCCTACATTTAGTGGATGTGCATGTGACACACAGACATAACTAACATAAAAATATCCTTTCTTAATGCACACTGGATGAGACTGATACTTCATATGAAGACAAGGAGAGAAAGAAAAAAAAGAAAGATAAAACCTTAATTTAGCTGTTGTCAACTTATACTCTCAGATATAATTTTCTTTACAGGCATAATTATTACTAGGGCTTTGTTTACAAAGACAGTTTCTGTCTCAGAGAGTTTAAGATCTGATTAGGGACAATGGGAAAATGAAATATAAATTTAAAAAAAAAACATATTAGCCAGTATACTCTTTCTTTCTATTGAAACCTATTTCTGGGATAAAAGAGCATTTGGATGATATGGAGTTTCATTCTCCAGGGAACACAATGGGAATTGCTTCACTCAGCTCAGGATTATTATTCTTCCCAGCCAAAGCTTACAATAAAATGAATCCCACGTTTTTTCCTAGTTCCTTGTGTTTAACCCTACAAACCACAAGAATGAACAGCTGCAGTGACAACTGAAATATAACATTGGCACTTTATAGAAACAATTACCTTAAGATGAGAATATTTTCTGGGCATTAGGGCCAGAGAACCACATCTAATTAAAGTAAAGCAAGTCCCATCCAATTAACCATGATTTATAGAGTTTAATATATTGATTTTGCATATTTGTGGTTTATATTTCTATATTTATATTTTATATTACTATATTTTGGCACTTTGCTTAGTTCCCCTGCATGTAAATTCTTCTGACATCAATAGAAACAAATCTCAATGGCCCTATGATCATGTGCCTTTTTACATAGCAATTTAAAGGAACAGAACTAAAAGCCCAGTGGCATGAAATTAATGCAATTTAATACAAAAGAAAGCTGTTCTTCTTTTAAAAAACATTTTTTGTGTGCATTTAGCTTTGGTTTCAGTATCAGAACTGGAAGATCATTAATAGATATATGATTACAGAGCATTAAAAATAGAGAAGAGTTCTCCAAGTAATAATTCACTCTATTCCAGACTGCAAGAAAAAGTATTAATGGGTTTTGCATGTGAAATATTAGCATGTTTGCTTACATTTCTCTGAAACAAAGCATTTTTTCACCTTTATATAAGATTAAGCCTAAAATTTCAGGCAGGTTTTTTGGTTGGTTTGTTGGTTTTTGTTTGTTTGTTTGTTGTTTTGGAGGGTTTTGTAGGTTTTTTTTTAATCTTGTATTTTAAGTTTCTCAGAAGTGTGAAATTTTCACAATTAGGCATCCTTAACAAAGACAGATGGATACCAGAAAAGGTTAATAATGTATAAAAAAGTTATGAAGATAGTGGAATGTTTTAGCAATAAAGAATTTCTTTATAGATAGCTCTGATAACCTGTCAAATTTCCATTGCTTAATTACAACATTTGAGTGGAAAAGACAAAAAAAAAATAAGATAAACAGTCATTTCTGTGTCTTTGTAAATTTCTGAGCTGGTTAAACAGTACTTTTTTTCTTGAATAAAGTAGAAATTCAAAGGGTTTTGTTTTGTTTTGCTTAGTCAGAAAACATGATTTGTTGATATACAAAGTTCAAGGATTTTTAATGTGAAAATTTTGTAAGGTTTGGAGAAAAAATATTTTTGGCAAAATCCTTAACAGTCTGAAACTTGGAATATGAGTACATGTTGAAGTTTTTACTCAGAACCATCTCAACATTCAGTGTTGACTTAATCTCTCAAGTCTTGAAAGAAAACTACACAAAAAGCTAAAATTTCATTGAACCAACAATAAAAAGATTGAGTTCATGAATCCAGGGGTTAAACTACTTATCTAGGTTGTGGAAGAAAGAAATCCCTTGTCTGGACCACCTATGGTCATGCAAAATAAAGAATTAGCATTTGATTCTTCCACATCATTGATGACTATATGGCTCATCAGAAAAAATTATCTAACGTGTGTCTGTCATATTTTTAATATTTAATTTAAGCATATTTTGAATTGCCTGAATGAAAAACATTTATGGAGCAGAAAAATTTACTTAGTAACAAATTTTATCTGGATTTTTTTGCCCCTATCATTTACATTTTTTAATTTTTTAATAATTAGTAAAGTTCTATTCTCAAAAATTGTATTAACTCTAAATGTACAACTAGAGAGCAGAACACTCACAATGGATTTATCTTGCATATTTTGTAATAAAACAGTACCATTTACAAAGTCTAAAATTAAAACAAAAAAGGGTAAGGGAAAATTAAATGGTTTCTTGACCATTTCTAACAAATTTGACTTAAGTTAAACCCATAAAAACTCTATTTCTACTGATTTTTTGGGGGGGGGTTGGTGGGTATGTGTGTGTGTGTTTTACCATTTTAGAGATTAGGACTGAATGCAAGTTTTTATGCAGAATTATATGTAAAACTGACAATCTCGTAAAACTAATCAGAATGGTTAACATTAAGAATAAGTGCACTGCAAACACATACAAATCAAGCCTTTGGCAAAAAATAATTACTTCCTTAATGCAGTGCAAATAAAAGAAAATAGATCACAAAGAAGTAAAGCAGAAAGAAAACACATATATAGAAATGAACACCAATACTGAAAAATAGAAACTCTGGTCATTCTATGAGGTACAATTACAAATACCAACTAAACTGTCAGCATTCTTAGAGCATCCCTGCATTATATTCCAACACTGAATTAAATGAAATTGTAAAATAGATGCCTGCAACCATAAGACTTACAGTTAATGTTTTTTTGGTATATTTTTACTTGTGTATTATAAAGATGCTGCTAGCAAAGCTGAAGTTTTGATCACTTTTGGGGGCAATTACACACAGGCAGCATAACCTGTCCCACATCTGTATGCTCCTTATAATCAAAATAATGTCTGTTGTGAAGCAACCTCACAGCCAGAAAGAAAATCACCCTTCAATAGGGCTACAGCCACTCAATTTTTTGTTCATTAATATCTTATTTGTCTGCCCTTCCTTTTAAAAACTAGTAATTTAAAATGGAAATTTAATTTATTAATTTTTTAAAGATACAAGGAGTTCATTGGCAGAAAGGATTCACAGCTAAACTAAGTGGAAAATTCTGATTCACATTCTGTTAATATAAATGAGAATTATGTTACTGCAAACAGGACTGGATTACTAGAAGAATTTTAAAAGTGTTTCCATATAATTGTAGCTTCAAGTAAGACAATATAACAGCAACTGCCATGTTATGTAAGTAATTTTTTTTTTTCTTAATAATCTTATTACTATTCTTCAGTTATTGGAACAATGATAGAGTAAATGTCTGGTAAGAAATAATCCATCAGCTGTGTGATTTTATATACACACTCTCTGGATTGACTGCCATAATAGCCCATGAGAAAGGATAAAAATAGAGACTTGTTTCATTACCAGGTGAAACTTCAGAATTTGCCAGTTTTTATTTCTATAGCATGATCTAAATTTTAATCTAAACATACAGTGCAAATAACTGCAGTAGCCTTGGCTCTCTAGTACTTTCCAAGGTAGATATCCTTTGTTTTTCTGTGGGCGGTGCTGAATTGCTGGTCTTTTTGGAGAACCACATTATTTAGCTGTGCAGACCAAAGATAACAAAAGAGTTTTAAAAATGGACTCAGATATTAAGTTTTGAAAAATAAATAAGTTTGTTTTAGAGATTCCTTCAGGAAACAAGTTATTGATCTTAATGCATGGGTAAGAGAGTGATAACGTCGACCTCTGGCTATCTAGAAAGTCAAATTGTATGATCAAGTAACTGCTCAAACTAAGTATATAAAATATGTGAAATTAATGGAAAAAAAAGCACCATCTTATGGTCTATTTTCTTTTGCATTTATCCCAGAGATATTAAGGTGTATCATCTTTCTTGAAACAAGCCTAGGCATCACTAGAGAGAACTCAGAGAAGCTGTGGGAACTCTGCAACTTTTTGCTGACACGTTTAAGAGAAGAGCCAGGCAGTCTGCTACCCATTATCTGCAGTAAAGTATGAAGATATTTATGGCATTACCCTTTGGAGATATAATGACACACCAGCAAATCAATGCCACGGCTGTGCATGGTGCTGAGTCTCCTGGCCCAAGACCAAAGAAGTACTTCATGATTTATGGAGTTTAAAGGCAAAGTTAGTTTGTTGGGCAAAGCCTTACTCAGAAGTCAGACTTTCCCAAATCCTTGGCTAGATTCAAAGGTACTCAGCTCCTATTTCACTATCAAGAAAGACGATATATTCATTGAGTTCAGTAGAAGATCTAGTAGGAAATTCTCACGAGGAATATTATTCCACTAGAAAAGGTCAGGCCACTGAATCTAAGACTGGAAATAGAGACTTTTGAGGTACCCTAGAGAAAGTGCAGAAAGTTGGGAGGCTTTACACATGAGAAAATGTAACAACTTTTCCTTTAAAAAGAACCTTCACTCATAGAGGTGTTTGTCTCCAAAGATGTAAATAGATAAGTAGGAAAGAGACGAAGAAAGACACACAGATTATAATATGTATATTTATACACAATATCATAAAAAACTGAGAGAAGACATGCCATAGCTATTTAAAATTAATTATAAAAATGTTTTATTCTACTTAATTGTTTAGAAGAGTGAGGAATAGTCTGGAAAATTGCAATAATCAACTTTAAATCCTCAGCAGAGAGCCAGCAGGCAATGGGTTCTTAACAGACTGCAGCTTTTACACAAGCTCCTAGCTGCACATTTCCAAACTTGCCATGCTCTAATTCTGCCTCTTTTCATGCATTCTTAGGAAGAGATATATTATCACTGGTACAGGAATTCAGCAAATATTCAAGCAATTCCAATCAAACCCAAAAGAGTGTGCCTCTAAATTACGAATTAATTCCAATGGAATTTAAATTATACCAAAACATTTTGCATTTATGTTGTTCAAGGAAGCAGCACTCTGGAAAATGAAGAGATACCAGAGAAGTTGAGGAAGACAAATGTTTGAAAAAAAATATTGCCTCAAATGTAGTAAAGCCTTAACAGCATTCAACAACATGATTCAAATAGCAAAGTTTAGTTATGTGGATGGAGTTCAGGAGTACTGTGACAATTCCTACTGTAACCTAAAACATAGAATTAAATTACACTTACTTTTTCTGCTAATCACTGATCTAGCCTATAAGGTCACAATGTCTACTCTTCACTGACAGTATTTTAAGGAAGGTTAACACCCCAAAACCACCAAACAACTAGAAAGCCAGGTGAGATTTACATTGTATTATGTTAATCATAGTACTGAAGAGCACAGGAAATCATCTGTGATGGTCATTGGGCCTCTTTTACCACCAAGTTCTTTTAAAAGAATCCTCAACCATTACTATAAGATTTAAAGAAAAATATAGAAAACAATCTACAGTAATAAATGGTCTAAGAAGAAATTTTTACAATTAAAATAAGATGTTTAGTCACAAATATTATTAGTACAGTACTATTAAATGAAGGTTATTGACCAATTTTTTGAAATAAAGAGTATTAAATCAAAAGTATGATTCATATCTCTGGGGTTTTTTTTAAATTTAGACATTATTCCTTCCCAAATTGAGATAAGAGCAGTAAATAGCCATATATTGCCACTCATAATATGTGAAATAGTTAATGTGAGAAAAAACCTTCAAGTCAACTAGAGTAGTTCTGAATAAATTATCAGTATTCCATACAAATAAAACACAGACTGGCTCGAGGGCAGTGACAGAAAGAATAATTTTCCAGAGGAAAGCCAAACACAGAGTAATGCATTGACAGGCTAAAATATGAGTGCCTATGCATGATACACCTACCTTGTTGGATTGCATTATCCCCATGGATAATAGCCCCTGAACTTTGAACAGAATTCTTTCCCAACAGGGACAACAGTTAAAAAATGCTTTTAGGTTTAGATTTCATCTATCTAAATGAACATATTCTGTTAATTATTTTCACTAGACATATATAATTAATTTTTTATGATGGCAGCCACTTATATCTTGTTTATAGTCTAAATGGGAAATAATGAATAATCAAGTGTTTTAGCTCTTATTCCACTTTTGTATTTCAAGTTAATAGTTGTGCACTGTGACAAGTACTCTTATTATCATTAGAAATATTTATTACTGTGGATTACATCTAATAAATAAACTCAAATAATTTTAACAGTTTGCCACAAATGTATCCACTTATTTTTATGCATGACTTAAATTGTTAATTCTTCCTATAAACAAATTACAGTTTATGGAAAAATCCAGGTACATACTGTCGTGATGATATAACTGAAGCAAAAATATTGATGACATTTAGCAATTAAAACCAAAGAGATTTGGCTCACCTGGAGCTATTCACATGCCTATTATCACTAGTTTATATAAGAAAAGGGGATTCGTTTAATGTCCACTGTTTTATTTACCTATCTCAAACCAGGAGTTATTATAATTAACTAGAAAGGAACTGTGCATAACAGAAGTCACGAAACAGAACCCTGTCCCAGTATCTGAGCAACTAGCAAGGAAAAACAGAAAATTGTTCAAGTTCTGCCTGACCCCTCACTATTTAGATGATGAATTTCATTAGTAAGGAACAATTTTTCTGTCAGTATTATCAGATTTCCCCACCCAACCTCACAAACTGAGTGGTATTTTACAAATTTTTGTACTATAAGGTTCCTTTAAGATCTTGCAAAAATTTATTTTTCTATTTCTCAACAGTTAAGAAACTCCATGATAAGATGATCATGATTCTTTTAGTGATTTTAATACATTGAATAATTGTGTGTTTACAACCATATGGAAGAAAAAATTACATATGTGCTTAGACACTCGTTTCCAATAAAGCTGTCAGCCTGTCTAGCAAAGGTCACATCTCTGATAGAAAGTAGCAGACAGCAGATGAAGTCATTGCACACATCAGTCATCTCACCAAAATAATGATGCAGATTGCAATATGTCCATTTTATGATATCACTATTATTCATTATTATTACATTTTTTAAGTTCAGTTGGCAGCCTGCCTCAGATTTCTCCTTATTACGTTTTCACAGATTGAGAAAAAGCAATCCTATTCTACTACTGTCTCCATTCACTATTTTTCTATTTCTTACCAGGGAGATCATATTCTGCATTTTATTTTTGGGGAGTTGTCTTCTAAACTGGAAAACAAATGCCTAAAGAGAGTAGGTTCATGCCAAGCTCAGAACATACAACCCACTTTAGTTTAAGGTAAGTTTAAAGACTTGCTTTAGTTTAAAGCAAGTCTCACAATAGTAAGAGGTTCTGAGTCTATTCAAATGCTCTCAGAAAAGCTAAAACATGGAATATCTCCAGTTATTAGGTTAGTAATTAGGTTTTATCATGTTCAACACAACTACTGGCCTCTTTTTCTGACCTCAGTAAGAAGTTTCTTGGTTTTGCACATGGTCCAATTCTTTTAGCATTCAAACCCAGGAACTTTACAGATGTTAACAGTAGAAGCTAGACCCAAAACAAAAGCTTTCCAAGCACCAGCTTTTTCTTGGTTTACTCTTAATAAAACATAGCTATTGCTTTTTAATCAAATAAGGATTCCCATATGTTCTAGTGATTGCCCACGTCCTTTACTGGCAAACACAGAATGTTTTCCTATCCCCATATTATGTTTCCATATTTAAATATGCACTCATCCAAATCCCACAAACAGAAGCCATGCATACTTTTGTTTGCAAAGAGCTGATTTCCTGGGTGAATTACCATAAGGAGTACAAAGAAAAAAACGGTCTAAATACAGGTGAATACAAGGCAGAGTCAATAAATTAAAAACCAAAACCATATTTTACCATTACATTTCTAATTTAATACTGTGCTGCATGTATGAGAAGAAAAGAATATAAGAAGTTGCTTTACATCTTATTACTGTAACATTGTTTCCTTTGAATTGTTATTTTAAGGTAAAACTTTACACAACAAAACTTCAGGGAATTGTTTGTCGGTTTAGTAAAGCCACTCTACTGATTTTTCAAAATTTTTCTCTCTTGAGTGTCTCTGTCAGTAGTAAACTTGTGAAAATACAGAGGTTGCAAAAGCTTGACATGATAATGTACTAATCCTGATTTAAGCACCATCTGGTATTCACTTTTCCTTCCTGCAGCTTCTTGTATAAATAGCTGTATCTACAAGAGTAGTTCACAAAGAAAGGCTAAAAAGATAAGTCTGAAGGGAGGGAGATACAAAAATAGTAACACGAATATTCAGACTGTACTTTAGACAGTGCAGAAATGTGCAAGAGTCAGCTTAGTCTGATCAATAGTTGATCATTGCTTTAGTGGTCTCTGAGATAAAAAGAGGCCAGAAAAGGGCTCCTGAAAATGTTTTTTTGCCTATTTCATTATAGTATAAAGATTATGTGAAGGGTTCACTCTTCATCTATTTTACACACATACATATGCATTCACACATATATAAATGAATTATATTTATGTAAACTCTAGATGCATAACTGCAAGCACACTTAAAATCAAGGCATGATTTAATTTCCATGCTTGTCTGTAGGAGTTATCTAAGCTGAAAACTTTCAAAGGGAGGGTACCAGACAAACTAGCTCACTTATTTGATCTAAAATGCAAATTCATAAAAATTAGTAAATTAATATGAAGATGAAAACTTTCTGGGAATAACATGAAGTGTCTCCAGATTCATCATATTTGGCACCTGACACCCTTTCCTTTCCACTGAAGTTTCTTGTCCTGCTTTGCCCCTCCATTTTCACTGATCTGAACATATATATAACCCTTCCCTGATTCAAAACAGAGTGGATTAATTTCATTTGAATCTGTAAGAAATTTTATGTTTGGTTTTGAAGCTTGAATGAGCAAAATCGGCTGAAGGTAAGAGATTTCTAAATCGCTTTCCTGGGTTTACATGCATTGACTGCTCTTAAAGTACCTTTTCCTTTTGTGTATGATGTCATTTCTGTTTTAAAAAAAAAAAAAAAACAAACAAACAAACAAACAAAAAACCTTGCACAATTTCCACACCAAACCAAAATACCAATGTAATGTGAGAGTATCTTTCTTGTAGTTATTTTGCCCTGCTGATAGCTTAAAATCTTGTTACACATAGAACAGTATAAATGCAAAGATTCTGAACTTTGTTCATTCCCTTTAAAACCATGAAAAACTTAACTTTTAGGTATGAGATGGCAGACTCAATCAAACAGCAATGAGCAAAAGCACACAGATTTTCCTCATAACTGCAACTACTAGCATCCCCCAGTGAGAACTTGACTAGAGAGTGCCTTCTCTAGCAGCTAATTTTGCATCACAGGACCAATATTCCCATCATGATTCCTCACTATCCTATACCTGCCCATCTCAAGTCTTTTGAAATATTCATTTTGCTTTATTAGCCCACCAAAAGCCATATAAACACACTTTCTTAGGGGGAGGGCAGAAAGGAGGGGGAAGCTTTTTAGGAGGCTTTATGAATTTGAACATCAACATTGCCATTTCTACTATCACACATAGGAACAAGGCAAAAGAAATTGCAGAGTCAATTTATTGTTTTCAACAGAAGAAGCTAATTATAGTGAAGCAAAGAAGAGGGAAAAATTGCTTCAGAGATGTTAAGAGATACAAAAATATAAATGGAATAAAGCAGGTGAAATATTTGATGGAAGAGGGAAGATCTACATTAGATATTAAGAAGAAATTCTTTACTGTAAGGATGGTGGGTCACTGGCACAGGTAACCCAGAGAAGTTGTGGATGTCCCATCCCTGGAAATGTTGGAGGGGGCTTTGAGAAGCTTGGCCTACCACGGGAGGGGTTGGAAAAAGATGGTCTTAAAGGTCCCTTCCAACTCAAGGTATTCTATGATTATAAGTACATAATGAGTACATGAAATAACACCATAAAACATGATATGATCTAATGGGGATGAAGTCAATGTTTGGTGATCTGTTTTCACACTGAACAACTTTCTCTTTCATTTGTGATGTTTTTTGAAAACTTTATTTCTCTTCTTAGAACTGAAAGACTTTTATTGCCAGATTTTTAAATAAAGTTAAACAGCTACCATAGCTAAAATGTTGAGCCAAGCAATGTGATAGAGTCTGGAACCATTCCGCTCTCTGTTTGGGTCAGATATAACTTGGTTAAGGCTAGAACAGATGGAAGTTGTGTTTAATCATGACCATGGCACCAAGCATCCCTGAAGCAAAAAAAGAATTGACTTAGTAACTAATGGCTGTGTTCTGGTGTCACTAACAAGAGTGCAATCAATATTAACTACATGATGCAATTAGGTTCAGAAGACACACAATTCAACATGGGGTTTGTGCACTAATATTTCATAATTAAAATGTAAATGACTGACATTTACTCCATTCATATATGTTATCCACTTCTTCTGGACATTCAAATTTGGCTGAAGCTATTACTCTCATAATAGATTACTGTATGCAGAAAAACATCACATTAAAATTATCACACACATGAATAAACAAAAAAACCCCCTGATTATGCAAAAGATGTGTTAAGGCATTTCAAAAAGTTATAATATTTACAGACATAACACAAAGAACTGAATATGCTACTCAAAAATACATATGTGACATTAGTTGCAGACTACAATGTAAAATAATTACAGTAAGACTGACTAATAAGGAAGACTGTTATTTAGACAGGCAGCAGAAATATTTTTCTGTAAATTAGATTTCAAGGCTTTAGATTTCAAGGCTTTAGATTTATAGGTGGAGACATACAAAATAATTATGAACAAGAAATGCTTGAGAATCAAGAGAACCAAAGCCAATATACAAAACAAATAAGGTTTCTACTGGGAATGGAAGAAAAGTATGGAAAACCCTCTAAGCCAAATGCAAAGACTGTTAAATGAAATTTGAGCAGAAATACATCTTAGGGAAGGTATCCAAGAAGGAATCAGAACAAATTTGATCCAGGGCAGATGTAGAGAGGGGATTTTTAAAATTAAAAGGTAAAGTGAAACAACTGTTTACAGCAAAAACAACAGTAATGATATAATTGGGGCTTTTGGTTGGTCAGTTTGTTTCCACACACATCAAAATTATTCTGCCCAAAATGAGGATCCAGTGATGAATTAATGCCAAAATATACTTATTTTTTATATTTTGAATTTGTTTTAAGATAAATGAATACTAATATTGCATATGTTTATGAGTGTATGATTATTCATTGCATATGGAAAATAATCCCAGATTTCAAAGCAGACCTTGAAAAACTTGAGAAAAAATATTTGAGATGTCTAAACTAGACAAAATCTAAAATGTATATATATGCATATGAATAATATATTTTAAACAGTAACTAGGGGCTATAAAAAGGAGAAAGCACTGCTTATAATTATTTCACTGCATCTTAAAAAAATCCAACAATGAAATGCATAAATGTTTTATTTAAGATAAATTTATTTGGCTAATAACCTAAGCAGTTTCTTATTTATGTTGCTCGCTTAGAGCTGGGCAAGTTTTCAATAAAACCATAGTTGAAAAAGTGCAGTGTTAAACTAATACTGTTGGTATCCTTTTCATCTCCCTCCAGTGTTTATAAGAATTGATGGAATCAAGATGAGTTGTTAAAGTGTGGCCACGATGTCTAATCTCTGTCATTATAACTGGATTGGATGGATGAACATTGAGATAACATTTGCCCCTGGAAATAGTTAATTAAATTGATGACTTAAAGAACCCAGAAATGAAACAACACACACTTTTGAGATAATATTAGTTTAGGAGGTAATATAAGGGATGGTCTTTATTGGAGGCCTCCAGGGGCAGATATGGAAAATGTCCACGAAATTCCCGACCCCTCCACCCCCTCTCCCAGGGTGAATACAGTTTTATAAGTTTAGCACATTAGTATAATTGACAAAAATCACCAATTAGAGACTTAAGTGGTGCAGCAGTTTCCCCTGGTTCAACACTCTCTGAATCCCACCCCCACTTTTTAGGGTCTAAAACATTGTTGATGAAAATGTGTCTCCAAGAGCTGGTTTTGACCTTGGTTCCCAGGGTTCAGGTTCCAAGATAGGATAGGGGCCTTGTACCTCCAGCTTGGTGCTCTGGAATGTGTTTTGTCATTTTGCCTATTAGGGCAGGGAAAAGTACTGGGAAAACTAGCTAGGAACTATATAACTATACAAAATAGTCTACAGAGTTATATAAAACAAAAAAAAAAGCAAAAATCTATTCAGCATCACAGCAAGGAATGTTTCTGCATAAAAATACTCTTAAAAAACCTAAAAAAAAAAGTAGTCAAAGGGGGATATTGCAAAATCATGAAAAGTAAATGAAGAATTTTGTCAAATAATCTTTCATATTTTGAAAGCTGAATGTGCACACAGAAACTACTGCCTCTCTAAGCTGTGTTCATCATCATACTCTAAACTGTAAGTTGTGGTGGTTTTATGGGCATTTAATATAAAAGTGACTATTTTATGCCCATTATAATCACTATTTTCCAAGGTTCAGCTGTTCTTATTATTAGAAAAGTTAGATTAATAATCAACTTTTTAGTTCCCTCTAGTAATCACCTGCCCTACAGATTTCACAGAAACAGCTTTCTTTGGAAGGGATTCTGAACTATGTCATGAGTCCCATGGTAGCTCCAGACTAATTTTCTATTATTCTTATTACTATTATTAAAAATTAATTTATCTTCTGCCCTTGGGAACAGCAGATTAGACTGACTCTTGCAAACTCTAGCAATGTAAGCTAGGCAGGATTTAAAGGTTTTGCAGCCAGAGGATACTGGCAAAATCAGATACATGCTATAAAAAAAGGACAATTTGACCACTTTAGTTGCTCCCACTCATTAATGTAAATTGCCACTGATATCACTTAATAAACTAGTCTGAATTGTGACAGCTGATGGCTTTGATTCCTGATCCCTGTCAAACCAAACCACAGCAGCAGTGAATGCCACTCCTTTTAGTAATAACTCTTATTTGCTTTGCACAGTTAAGTACAAGTGCAACCACTTCGGAAATAACTTTCCTAAAGATCTACATTACATTCGGGGCCCGGGGAGAAGTCAGACATTTAATCACTGTTTGGGGAAAGACAGATATAGTGCAAGAAGCCTGGGATCTGAGAGGTGGCTCTGGACTATTACACAGTACAGGAACTTTCTCTTCTTTTTATCCAGCCACTTTTCATCCAAAATATAATAATAATAAGCACATAGCCATTGAGGCAAAGAATAAATTACTTCTGAATATCTTACTACTACATAATTGAAGAAAATATATTAAAATTGTTCTGAAAACAGCTTGGCTTTCTCCCCAACAAGTACCTGCATAATTCTGAGCAGAAGGTACCACAGCTGCCCTATCCTTTCATACAAAATCTATACCTATCTGCCCATAACGCAGACCACTAGGGTTTAAAAAATACAGTGAAAGCAGGTTACTTTTATTGTTTTTAGGTTTTTTGGGGTTTTTTTGTAGGGCATGGCACATTTTTTTGAAACACGACCACATCCTGGAAATGTGTTTGGTGACAGCAATACTTGGAAAGACTGGATGAACCAGTCATTCTCTTTTAGGTTCCCCTCTGTTCCTCCCAAGAACCAATACCTTTTTATTCAGAAGAGAACATAAAATAATTAGTCATTGTTACTTTCCCTAAACTTTACCATCAATGGTTAATCTAAAACCAATTCAGCTATTTCTATTTCTTAATACAAGTCACTGATATCCACATTTGTTTGACTTTTAGATGAGCTGCCTTGTAAGGTGCAACAAAAACCACCTTGAAAGATGGCCAATGGGGTAATTTCAAGGCTAGGGACTGATCAAGATGTTCAAGATTAAAGGACAAAATGAGAGCAAACATCCTTTAACCTAATGGTTCCTTATAACCAGAAATAGGAGATGAATGACTCGTAGTGGACTGAATTAGTTGTGGAGACAGACTGCTGAAGACCAAGTAAAATATTAAAAAAAGATAAGTAAAATATCTCAAAACTCTGCTTCCTTTCCCATCAGAATGGACAGCTATACTTCAGCTGGTTACAAAGAAATTCACTGATATTTTACATGAAGATTAACTTCTCAGCAATAAGACCAACAAAACAGGTTGAAGAAGTAATTGTTTCCTAGCATATCACCATGAAATACTTCTGTACTTACATGTTGTGAATAGAAACATGTTTGTGAATTAGACTTCAGATGTTTAAAGGAAGACGACTTTTAAAAAAACAATTTAAAGGTGATAAGATTATAGCACAGTCTCCAGCTGTCTCACACAGTGACATTGGAAAGGCACCTCCAAGACTTCAGATTTACACAAGCTTCTCTCTATTTATCCTATGGGGCTTATGCTAGTTTGTGACCTCTGACATACAGATAAACTATTTTTAAAGTGCTGATAAAATTTATCATTGAAAGAAGTGCTTAGAGGAAGCTTCATTAGGGATTAATTTCAACCCATATCCTTTATATAACAAAAACGTCCTCTTAAAATTCAAGAACAGTAACATGAATATTGACAATCCAGGTTTTGCACCATCAAAAGAAAAATAAAAAGGGGGAAAAAAAGTTAAGAGCATAATTATATAAAATGTTAAAAATGTCCCTAGACCACCACACAGTGTTTCATACAACAGCTTCTGCAATGAAGGCAGTTTGAATATTATGGCAACACAAAATTTCCAGCAGATACTCAAACGAAGAGCAGGTACATTGATCAAAGTTAACAGCATTTATTGCACTCCCTTTATCCACAGAACAAGTAATCTCATCTCGAAAGCTGATTGGGTTGGTCAAGCACTATTTGCACTTGGCAAATTCATGCTGACTTTTCCCATCAGGAATTATTTGAGAGTTAGGACATAAAAGAAGCACAGTGAAAGCTACAGATTTTGTCTGTGACTCTCTGTTAAGCCCATGGGATGCCATTTTATAGCGTTGTTCAGTATTGCCATATCATAGTATAGACCATCAGATTTTTATCTTCCTTTAAGATGGCTTCGAAAATAGTTCAAATTATAACAAACCTAACAAATAATAGGTAAAATAAAAAAGTTAAGAATGCAATCAAAAAATACATCATTAGTTTCAGATATGTAAAATAAGGAAAACAAGGATCCACAAAAGTGATGGAAGTAGCCTCACAAAAATTTTGAAAAGGTATATTTGTCTTAGAGGTGTTGCAAAGAAAGCAGGAAAGAGAGCATACCTCTGCAATTTAAAACTTCTTTTCCCCAATAGCTTCATGTATTACCTACAGTCCATTAAAAAAAACCAAAGAACCAGAACAACAAAAAGACACAAATTTTCATACAGATGGATTGTTATAGAATACAAAAAAAAACAAAAAAACCAACCCCATTTATCAACTGTAGGATCTCAGCTTCAAATTTTAATAAGTGAAATATTTGCTTTTAGGAGGAATCAACTCACATGTCTTTACCAGTCTTGGGTTTTTTAAAAGAACTTATTTTTGAGAATAATAGTAAATAATTTAAATGAAACAAATACATTTAACGATCTGGACCCATTTTCTAGTGCAACATCTGCTTAAGCAACATTTTTATTTCAGTGTCTTTAGTGGTTGTAACACAGGGCTAATTAAAAGAAAAACCCACAAAGAATAGAAAACAGCAGGCTCACAACGTTGCTGTAAAACAATAAAACAAACAAAACCCCCCTACGTTGGCTAATGCCTATTTCTTTATGGTTCAGCAGCCTCACATTTATTTTCAGCTCTCAAGGATATTCCAGATTGCTCTGACTTGGTTATACCCATAATAATCCTTTGAATTTCCTTTTACTAAGACAAGGATAATGCCCAGCAGGATGCCGTGAGCTTTCCAGAAAAGAACATTATGAAACTTTAATTTATTGCCTTAAAATCATTGCCCTAAATGTGGTAGCCTGCATTTCCATATTTAATATTTAAGCATTGCTTTCTTGTGGGAAAAAACCAAAACCTTAACATTTAAATCAAAATCTACTGTCACCTTTCTGAAACAAATCTCTATTTGTACTTACATATATATAATTTCTCAATAATTGAACAGTCAGTTAGCATTTTTATTAATGCACTGCTTTCAAATCAGTCAATTAGTCTGAAAGCCATTTTACTTTAGAAGTATTTACTTTCATTTTTATTGCCTTATTCTCGTCATGGAGAAATTCCCAAGTAAATATGAAGTGCTGTAAAAAGTATGTGAAGCTAAAGAAGTCCTTTATATTTTGATATCCTGTTTTTAAGGGACAAAGGCACCTGCCAAGTGGATGATGAAATTTTATCAAAATGGTTACATTTTTATCATATACTATAGAAAAAAAACTTGTGCATAATTTGATTGATTCAGAAGCACATTCTCCTTCAAGTAAATTCTAGCTTAGCAGTCCTAGGAATAGTTGCAGATGCTCTGCATCATCCTGATTCACTGAAAACCTGGAGGAAATAGGTTTCTTACAGCCTGATGAACTCTGCTTAAAGCTTGTCTTTCTCATGAAACCTGAGAGGCTGTATGTGCCAGCCACGGCAACAGGGCTGCTGGCGTTCCTTCACCCAATTACTTCATGAATATTCATCTAGTCCCTTTCAACATTTTTATTTCTAGACGCTCTTTCTAAAGAAATTCCTTCCCAAGTTTTTGTTAGTTCAGAAGAGGCACTCTGGACAAGGGAAAGCACAAATCCTTTTTGGCAAAGAAATGACTACAGATCAGACAAGCACCTGAAGGAAGGGCCTTTGTAATGTTGGTCAAATTAGCTTTGTCAAAGAGATTTTCCTCTGCTCTCCGTTACAGCATTCCCACAAGAGAAGGGACGCTGAAGGAGAAGGACATGCTTTGGAACTGGCACAGGCAAGCTCAGGTGCTTGCTTGCATCAATGTGGCACCTGTTGGTTTAGTTCTTAGCTAGCAAAACATCTTTTTTTTCCTTCTCCAAGACCTTCCAAACAGCATCTCCTCACTGCAGATTTCAGAACACAATCTGGAATCTCCTCATAAAAATGAAGCATACAATATTAATCAAAGTGCATTTACTACAGTGAAGAGAAAATTTGTTCTGCGCTTTTAAGACAACAACCAAAACCAAGACAAGCAGAAAGTCTTTGGATTGCTTTTGGCAACTTAAATACTTTAGAGCATCTTGATAATTTTTTAGTAGATAATTTGTCAAAGATGGAATGTGCTTCATAAAAGGCAGAAGAAAAAGAAAAGAACAGCCCAATCAAAGCTAAGGAGTACATTTATTTCAAGATGAAATCTTTTATCACACACCTGTGCTTTTATAAACAGTGTCAGCAAAACAAACTTAGCCAACAATATGAATTTCTTATAAATATGTATTACTCATTCCTGAATTTTTATTTTATATTTGAATATATTTAACCCTACCCACACAAGCATGAAGCAGCAGAGTATAATCATTGTCACCTTAATGGCAGAAAATTAATTCAAACATCTGCTGACCTTTGTGAAGCATTTGGCTGCAGTTCTCCCATGTGAGGATTCCAAAGAGGGCTATGGTAATTGTGGAAATCACCTTGAGTATTACATGAAATTACATGTTTAGCATGTTAACCCATAAATAAGAATAAAGGTAAGATATAAAAAGACAGCTATTAATAATAGCACTTTCTCTCTGCAGATATCCAACACACCCTAATTAACTTTCATGATTTATTGACCTATTTTTAGGGATGTAGTAATTGAGGGAACAAGCAAGGGCTGAGCCCAAGGACATCTGGGACCCTATAGTAGACCAGAGTGAAATATTCATCCCCTTACTCCCCGCTTATTCTTTAAGCAGATTAGCTTCTGAATATTCAGCATTAAGACAAGTCTTCCACTTTTTTTCCACTTCAAACACAAGACTTCTGATATGTGAGAAATATGAGATAAAATATGGCTAAGGTCTTCCAACATTTCAAAGTCAAGGAATTGCCCCAACTCAGTGTTGTCTTGGGGGGGAAGTTCCTGAGAGCACTTCCAGCACAGATGTTTCTCCGTGATCTGATTTGCAGGACTGAGGTATGAAGGACATGTTCTGCAAGAGGAACAGTGGGGAAAAAATAGTATTGTATGTTATATATTACATCATACTTCTCATTGTATGACTATATATTTATGACAACAGAACATGTATAAATTAGATGTGTTCATATGTAGATATATCTTCCTCATCCACAAGCATATCAGCAAGAAGGTCCCTTCAAATTTCAAACAAAGTAGCAGAGTCTGGCATAAATTATTCTGCAAAACCACTTTAAATTAATTCAAGCTAGAAGGGTCATCCCACATGCATCAAAAATATGGCATTTTACTCTATTGCATCACATGATAATTCAGGGTTGTAGGGCAATGATTAAGTGACAAAAGATTTCAATTAATTAATTGTGAGTTTCTAAAAGTTTCACAAGGGAAAGGGCAGGAGAGATTAATTGATTTATTGTACAACAATGCTGCTGCTGCTAATTAAATCTTTCATTAAGATTCTAGGAAAATGGGAGATATCCATCTCGTTTTCCTTTTATCTGTTGTGTTCATTGATAAAAGTAGTAGCATAAATTTGTGTTTATGTGCTGTTCCTAAGAGTTACAAGAGACCCATTCTGCTCTCCTTTCGCCTTATTAAAAATATGAATATTATGGACACAATGGAAATATATATATATATAGGTATATATACACACACTTTTCCTGTGAAAGGAAAGCATATTTCTAGTTACCATAAGTCAACCATACATTTTGTTCTCTGAATTTTTAAGGCTGAAACATTGCCCTTGCAAATATTCTCACAATATGGCCTTCCAGTATAAGCCTAATTATCCCCTATTTAATTTTCACTACTAGGTAAGTTACTGTTTTATAAAGCCAGAAAATGCCCACAGCAGGAGGGTTCGAACCAGATCATCTTTAAGGTCCCTTCCAATCAAAACCATTCTGTGATTCTATGGAATTTAAGAAAAGTAAACTGTAATAAAAATTCGGATATGTAATGAAAAAAGTGTATTTCAAGTGGTAAAAACCTGATGTATCCCAGAAAGCCAGGGGAAATTTAGATTCTTTTCTGTACTTTTGGGCACTAACATAACAACCAGCAGACAAAAATAAAATAATTAATAGAAAGCTATCCAAATAATGGCTTAGGTCAGTGTAATCACAGGAAAAATGCTTTAATTGCTAGAAATAACAGTAAAATTCCCATTTCAAAATGAAAAGCACTAAGTTATCAGTCTATAAGAATGATCTTTGACTTACTTAGCCCAAGAAAGGCTCAAGCATCATTATTTCCATAACAAAATAAAATTTTACTCTTCACTTTAAAATAATCATCTTCAGCTGGAAGAATGATTTTTTGAATAGGTAAGATTTCTCAAATAAGTGCAAAGATTCTTTTAAACAATTGGTTCTTAGAGATACATATAAAAAGACTGAACAAATATAAAACATAAAGTAGAAATCAACAGGAATACTCAGTGAAATTGCCAAACTAAATTACATAGAAATTAAATATCTGTTGGGTTTATGTAGTGTGTGGGAAACTAAAGAACAGTGGGAGTTATTGGTAAAAGAAGCTCCAGAGACAAGGAAAATAATGATTTTCTAAGCTTTCCTTTGACTTGTTTATGAAGTAAGAGCATAAATAAGGATCTGTTTTAAACAGGAATAATATCGCTTGCAACATTTTCATTTCCCCAAAATCATGTATTTTGTACACATAAACTTTGAAGTTTCTCTTGTTTACTCCCAAGTTCACCTGGGAGAGACAATTAATCTTTACTGATTCGAAATATGAGTCTGCCACAATTTCCTTAGGTCAGCTGCAGAAGGAAAGCAGTAATCTCTATGAAAAAGAAAAGTTTACATTTTCATTGAAAAAACATTTCATAGAAGTTACTGAACATATTGCTAACTATGAGGATCCAAACAACTGAGTCAATATAAAATAAAAAAAACCCTTCATCTAGCTAAGATTTAAAAAATACTTGCTAATTAGGCAAGTTTTGTACACCTCAGTAATTTTGGGATTTCTCCCATTAAAATGAAAATATATACTAGAAATAGATAATCCATTAAGAACAAGACCTTGTGTTTATAATTTCATTGCATTTATTAACCGGAACATTAGGAGACAAGAAGACCTGACTTATTGACAAGTGATATACCAATACATAACAATCTAATAATCTTAGATAGATCCAACAGCAAGATTATTAAGCATCAGTATTACCACAGTTTTTCTTACATCCACAGTACCAACCTAAGCTTATACACCTCCACACAGCTCTGCTATTTCTATACTAACCCTTTCTCCTGTCTGAAGTGGGAGAACCATTTCTGATCACAAACTCAGACCAAGGACTGCTTATTTTTACCTTTTGAATTGCTGGGATAGATTAGATAATCTTTAAAGTCCCTTCCAAACCCTTAATATTCCTTGATACAAGCATGAAGGGCTTTTTTTTTTGTTTATACATTTTAATCCTTCCCCACTCCCATGTTTATCAAGGGCTCTTCTCTCAGAAAATCAACTATATATTAGTGAAAGATTACTATTGACATGGAGTAAATTCCAGAACTGTATCAAGTGGGTACAGGATACCCTATTTTTGTATCACAGTTTTATGTGAAAATACAACACAGGGGAAAAACCCCAAACATCTAAATATAGAGAAATCTATCTCATCAACATGTTGTATAAATTGATAGTGAAACAATAAAGGCTACAGCTGAAAATGTAGGCATTGCTTTAGGGCATTTAGATTCCAAGTTAGAGAACATTTATGTGAGTCCTTAAGCAAAAGCATCTTTGGACTTCCAGCCCTCCTCCTATGCTAATCTTAGTTTCCTAATCCCCAGGACCTATTTTGCCTCTGTGCCTTCAGTAGTTTTCTCTTTCCTACTATTACTCTAGGGTAAACTACTATTCTAAATTTTTGGTCATTTGGATCTCTCATAAAATTAATCAGTAATCTAAAATAATTTATCTGACTCTTGGTGGGCATGACAAATGGACAATGCAGTATTTTTACTGAAAGTGAAATCACCTCCTCTCTAGGTGCTTGTTATCACTCAAACATTTTCTCCAGAAGCCTAACATACTCTAGAATGTGAGGGAATTCTCAAGGTTACATATTATCCAAATTTGTTAGGAGCAAAAATCAAAACCCTAAAGAATTGCTTGATCCCTTCTGTTCAGATAGGATATCAATAGGTGTATGTTGAATAAATTTAGTTACATTTCTCTCTGAAAGGCAGTTTTTATGATAGGCTAATCCAAATCTTTTTACAAAACTTGTAATGCAGTCAGCTTTTCTAAATTCGGAAATTATTTTTCTTGCATATATTGAAGCTGATGGGCAATCTGCCCACAGAGGAAGGAGAAGATAGAAAATAAAACTTTTAAGTGGATATGAATTCCAACTTAATCACTTTGCCAATTTTCTATTGTTAAAAAAATTGTTCCCAACACTTCAAAATGGCTGCAGAGGCACAGAGATCTGCCCAGAGGTTTCCACCAAGCCCTGAGGAATCCCTTCTATACAGCTGCTAGAAAGGATACAAGAAAATCTCTCTGAAAGGGACAATATATCTCAAACTAGCAAGCCTGGTCATTCTGCAACCTTTAAATATTTTTTTTTTTAATTGATAAAAGCCACCAAAATGATCTCAGTAACATTAAAGGAGACACTGTTTTTCTGTCATTATTCATAAGTCTTTAAATTTAAGTTGGTTCTTTTCTAAGTTGCAAGTCTCTACAGTTGCTAATAGCATCAATTCTCTGTCCTTTAACATCAGTTTTCTTTTGATACCTTCAGAGTTATTTAAAAATAGCATTACGTGGTCATGCTGAGCAATTAAAGAAGATTTATAACTTATATGATTTGTCTTTATTTCCCTGCCCCTGTTCTCTCCCTGTATTCCAGCAGGTTTGAAATAAGCAGTCTCTCCTCAGGAAGCACCATAACATAAAATAAATGGGTGATCTAAAGCAGTAGTAGAAATATTCATGTATGAAAAAAGTTCACAGGAGTTGTAAATGCAACTATTAAGTGATTCCATCTCCAATATAATTATTTTATTGTGTAAATAAATTGGGCTGGTAAGATGTTGAGCTTTTATGTTACACAGTTAATGTTATTTAATCTTGCTAAAAGTAGGAAGTAAAGTGAATATACTAAAAAGATTGTAATTTATTGCCACCTTATTTCCTTGGACACCATAAATTCTGTTATTTATTATAGTTAAGTAAATATACACCTAGATAATATGCCCATTATTTCATTTTGTTATCTTTTTCAGAAATATGAGTTAGTATTGTTCCCCAATTTTTGACACATAATGAATGATTAAATGTAGTTACTTCATTCACACTTGATTTTTTATTCATAAATAGTAATAACTTTGTTTCAAAACTAAATTACTCATTCCCTTGCTGTCTGTCACATTTTCTGTTCCTCCACAGCTTGAGCATCCAGTGGTAATGTGCCATAAAACTGAAGCAATGCGTATGGGAATGTGCACTTTGCTGCTTTATTGTTTTCTAGAGTGAGAACAGCATTCCTAATCCAAACATCTGTTTTACCATGCAGCACAAGACACATACAATATTGTAAAACACATCATTTTACAGCAGTCTTAGGATCAGTTACCCTTGTGACATTCTTTTTGTTGATTTAAATGTATTCTCTTTAACTGTATAGGTCTTTGCATAGAATCACTTATGTTGGAAAGGACCCTTAAGATCCAAAAGTCCAACCACTTTTAAATGTAAAATCTTTTCATGAACAAATTAAACGCTACCTGGGACGCATTTATTCCTACCTGGGATAGATAGGAAGTTTCTGACAGGTCTTGGGATTCTGAAATATGAATGTAAACTAGTTGCCAATGTTTTGTTTTCCTTTTTCTTACCTGGGGATTCATTTAAATAGACATACTGTGCACTAGCCCAGCTAAATCGTTATTTCAAAGAAACCATTTTAAACAAACAATATTTGTTGTAATATGCTACCATAAGTCTCTTCTACTAGAACCAGGGTACATTTAAGAGAGGGGAAAAAGAAGTTTTACTTTGACTTTGGATAGGAAATATTTAGAGAAATGCTATTAAGAATCCTGCAGCTAAAAGATATCCTTGGTCTGTAAGCATCAAGTTATGTCAGTGGACAGCTAAGAATAGTTTTTCAAGCTACTGGTGAAAATGAAACTCAGTTTATGACCTTCATCTCTTCACTTTTGTGGATGTTAACCTACACATCCTGAAGTGTATTGTTTCATTGCCTGCTAACTTAGGAGACAACAGCAGCAGGGATACCTCAGACAGGAGATTGACACTGTGTGCCTGGCTTTTCCAGGTCACTGGTTGACTATGTTTTCCTTCTGAATACATGTTTTCCTTCTTGCAAAATGTAATTATTTTCTAACAGTCTAGAAACATTAGTTACAGAAACAGTACATGGAAGAAAAGGTTGTCATTTAATACTAACCACAACCAACCAGTCTGACTCTGTTCCTGTACTATGGCCTTTGTCTCACTTGCAGGACAACAAACCTCTGTATTTTGTAAGAAATAATTTTACATTTATTCAGTAAGTTACAACTCTTCTTCCCCATAGAAATAAAGATTTTAAAGGATGTTCTTTCGAAACCTGAAGATAACTTCAAGAAATAGTAAAATATTAATTTCATTAGTCATTGATGGGATGAGAGCAAGCAAAACAGACTTTTCTTAATAGATTTAGAGAGAGTGCATTTTGTCAAGTTGTTAATTAGATCTTAGGAGACAAGCAACTCATTAAAGCTTTGTGTGTTCTAAATATTACTATTTATAACAGTTTATTTACATATATTGCTTTCACAATTAAATTCTGATAGAAGTACAATTTTAAACAGAAAACATTATTCAGAATTTATGTCTAACAAATATTAGTGCTCTTGTAACAGTGCTAGGATTCAGAGGAACTCTTTCTTTTTCTTTCCCTCAAGTTTTAGAGCCTTCCTCCTTGAAGATTGCCTTTGACTTGTTAATTAGTTTTGTCAGTCAACTGCCTCAAATCAAATTACCAGCTTTTTTTTCTAATTTTAATTTTAAATCTCAGATCCTTCTGACTGAAATGGTGGGGAAAGGACACACTGAAAGCTTAGAGTTAGCTGTGGGCATATAAATACAATAAAATTAGAGCACAGAATATATTTCCAGGGTTTCTTCTCATGTGCAAATCTGAGCAATATTAAAGGACCAAAGCTCTGTCTATCATTTTGTATCTTTTTTACCAATTTAAGATTAAATACTCCACCATTCTCTGAATGCACTAGAGAACCATGTCAAAGTTTCTCATTACTAGTATATTATTAAAAGGTTTCTGAAGATGTTGTTGAGATACTTGATAAAACATAATAAATCTTATTGAAAAGTTATGGTGAGTTGATAAAATATACTCATAAAATTTCAAAATGGACATGAATATATTTAATTGATACTAATTTTAAACAGAAATCAGTAAAATTATCATTGCATTAAATGTGCTGTCAACAGAAGCAATTTAAGTGATTTTCTGTTAAGTATATTTCCATCTTCCAAAGAATTTTATTCCTTATAATTCCTTTTATTCCTCTGTTTGGAGGAATGCTATATGTGAGCCAGTGTGAGCTTACAAGAAACTTTTTTCAAATATTCTGTGAATTTGTATTTCTAACTAAATCTTCAGAAGTCTTCAGAAATCAGTGTTCAAATTGACTGCCCTCTTGCACAGTAATTTATCCTTACCTTGAATATACTGTGCTAAATTTCTTTTTTATAAAGCAGTACTTTCTTAAAAAAATATTAATTTGCTTCTTTTAAAGAACCCGCTTATATCAGTCATAATAAATACTGAGATACAAATGTGATGGATGCTTACCCTTTAAGATTACTTGAAAATGGACAAAGTTTCACCTTTTAAATAAACAGAAGCCTGTGTATTACAAGTTGGAGAAAACCTGCTACTGAATGCATGTATTTTTTTAAAATATCTCTAAGCAAGATGAATGATTTCTTTATTCAATTTACAACCCCCTCCAAAAAAAAAATTAGTTACTTAGATAAAAGGAATTATGCGAGTAAAAACCTGTAGCAGAAACATCATGAACTTCAAAGTCAAAGAAAACAAGATTAATGCAGATAAACCACAGATGAATTCTTCTGAAATGCTAAAGAACAGTGACATTTTTCTCTGCTTGACAAACATACACTTACGCATAGATACATTTTATTTATTGTTGGTGGTACATTTGCTAAACAGGAACAAATTTTCTGTACTTCAAATATCCACCAGGGTAGCAAGAACTGCAAAGACATTATTATCACAGCATTAGGGACAATTTATAAAAAGTCGCTTGCACAATAATGCTTCTTACTTTTCTGGATGTCAAAATTAAGAACATTTTAATAAGCACTAGAAAATATAACCACACAATATTATTTTATATATTCACAGAATCTTCTACTTAAGTAACTTCATATCAGAGGCGTAGACAAGTAAGCTGATTAGAGCCATAAATGTGTCAGGGATCAGTGTAAATTTAGGATTACATTTCATATGGGAAGATCTTTAGTGGATTTAAACACTCTACAAATATTGACAAAATAAGATACTTGATCATAATTGCAATAATCACCAGATATAAGAAACAAACAGAGAGAAACCTGATAGCTGAAGAAATAAGGTATTTCCATGTAGAGTGCAACCTGGAGAAAAAATTCTGTTTCTATGTTTAAGGGCATTTGTGCAATTTTTAAAACAGTAATGTCATAAAAGAGATTTTCTACTACTTTATAGGCACAAAATAAGGTATAAAAGTCATTGATTCATATTATAAATCCCTAATATTTTACATACAAAAACTTCTTTCTTAAGATCTCAGCAGTCCCCAGAGACTAAAGGCTAGGAAAACACGGAAAAGAATAAGTATGAAAGATTATCAAGTTGCTAACTTCATTTTTTCTTTCTCTTCAGCTAAATTAACACTGCCATTTATAAGCCCACCAGAGTTTCAGCTTCAGCAATAGGATACTTGTTTGCTGTACAAAGTTTCAATATCAAAATATTCTTAGCCAGGAATGCTCCTTGGCAATGTCCTCCATCTTGTAAAAGCATCTCTCAATGCTTGGGGGCTGCAGAGGTCCAAAGAGCTCAACTCCCTCATTTTAACTTTGCTTCTCCAGTTCTTTCTACATGTGTTGTATTTCATTCCTATTCTTATAAAGGCAGGTTCTACAAGCATCTTTGCTGTCCTCTTTAACTACCCTGTCACTCATTTCATCCTCTTCTTCCACCACCATTTTCTCTCTTGTGTACTTGAAATTCAAAGAATTTTTTCTCTCTTTATTCACAGCTTAAGAACACGTGCTACCCTGACAGATAAAAGTTCTGTGCCTGCATTGTCATGGCTCTGAACCCAAGTTATCAGCCCTGTCCCACAGCACAGATTATTAGCTCACATTCCACACTGCTGTTGTTATCCTATGGCTTGTGATTATTCTGAACAATGAGCAGATCAAGCTAACCACAAATGACATTCTGTAAAAAATAATGATTTAGTAGATTATTATCTCTCTATATATGACACTGTGACATCAGGACTAGTCTTGCATTAACCAAATGGCTCATCCCCACCCTAAAAATCAGATATGAAGTAGAAAAGAAACAACCAACTACTAAATAATTAATACTTTGTGCCTTCTTATTCATATGTGATTGCACAGCAAAAATTTTCAGAAATAATTTTTAGTTTCTGCTTTCAATTTACTGCTAAATCTTCATGAACCCTTGGAATTAGTTCAAATGAACTAATACAGGAAGGGCTGCCAACCAAAACTCTTACAGCCTCTCACACTCTAACAGCAATCATGTCCAGCTGGCCCTTAGCAGTGGCACTCAAAAACTGTGATTTCACAATTCAGTTTACTCTTGAAAGTGAGATAAGGACTTTTGAGTTGTGCTCTGTCTTCCTTGAATGCTTCTTCTGTGGTGTTGCAGGTAAATCAGCCAACACATGCACAAAGTTTAAGTACTTTTCACTCAACTTTCTGCTTTTGATAGTTCAGAAAACCTGAAAGTTTTCCATCTAAAGCAGGATGGCTGTGAGTTTACCTCGTTTCTTCAACTTTCCCATCACAGCTGAAAAAACAGCTCTATCTTCACTAATCATAGTCTATCAGCTGGCAGATATCTCAGGCAAGGAAGTGCATCTGCATTGGAATCTGATGCCCTGTAAAAACAAATCTGAAAAGAGATGTCAGAGACAGCTTATTCCCAACAACACGGGAAAGAAATTAGACCTGTTTCAGTTGCAAAGCGTAAACAGGTATTTCCTCACAGAGCTGTATAATTCATATAAAAAAGAAAAAGCTGCCAAAAAAGGCCAAATTTAGAGGAATGGGGACAAAAGGAAGCCTTCCCAAAGTAATATACACCTGAGAAATGGAACAAAGACCCACATTATCCAAAAGTATCACTAAGTAACAAATCAAGTTAAAAAAAGTTAATCCTCTGTTCTTTGTAACTATATTCAAAAATGGTCCTATGAAGATTTCCCATATATTTGCATGAGAGGTACCACATCATTTAATACAAGTATTTTCAACCAATTTCTTTTTTTTCTTTTTTTCATTTTTCATTTGTTTTCAAATTTTACAATTACAGTAAGATAGAACTAGAGATGGTATATTGATCTGGCCACTTCTTATAATTTAAGCACTTACAGATGCATGGTTTTGATATGTAACTCATTTTTCAGGAATGTTACTAATATTAAGTTCTGCATCATGTCATTGCAAAATAGCCTGAACTCTGAAAATTTTTGCGCCTTTGAAGGGTACAATATATCGTGTTCTGTAATTATTGGAGGGGTTCATTAATCCCCAGTTCAATTTTTACAGCTCTAATTTTCACATCAAAACCAATATCTACATGAATTGCCCTGATATAGAGCAAATTAACTCATACTTATCAAACAGTTTAGTATAACGTTTCTGTGACAGTTGTAAATGATAAAGAGGTGGGTTTAAAATATCTGAACACCTAACCACAAAGCTTCTGATAATGTACTTTTGGGTCATTTTTTGCCTTGCATAGGCTTATATTCTTGTAAAACAATAAAACAAGAATAAATATGATACCTTTCAGACTCAGTGGATTCATCACAAAAAGAGTAATCAATAATCTTAATACACTAAAACTAGATGGACAGTAAAACTAGTACCACAAGCCAAGGTGATTTCCCAGCTTCTCTCTGCAAATTAAACCAGTACAGAACTAAGCCAGAAATTTGCAATTTAAAATACTGGTGTAGGGAGAGTGAAAAAAATCCTTTAATTTCCTGCTTTCACTCTGGGTTACTTGTATGATCTTAAATGACATCACATAGAATAAAGTGTAATGTGATATGGCAGAAGCTGACCCAAAGTAATACAAAGAAGGAAATAAATCTGACTTTTGCCTTGACGACAAGATCAAGGCTGGTCATTTTAGGACATTCACACAGGATCACAGATGGGTTGAATTTGGAAAGGATTTTTGGAGCCCCCTGGTTGATGGGGGCTGGTTGAAGCCCCCTCTGCTCAAATGGGATCACCCCAGAACATGATTGTCCAGGACATCATCCAGATGGTTTTTGAATACCTCCAAGGAAAGAGCTTTATGCATCATCTCTGTGCCCCAGCTTGGTTGCACTTTTCTGATATTTCAAAGAAACCTCATGCAGCATCTCAGTTTTTGCCTATTATCTCTTTTGCTGTAACTGGGCACCACTAGAAAAAGTCTCTCTGTCTGCTTTGCACCCTTCGGGTATTTGTACACATTGATGAAATTTCTGGAGCATTTTCTGATCTGGGCTAAGCAGTCCCAGCTCTCTCAGCCCTTGGATGAGAGATGCTCCTTTGCTGAACTCTCTCCAGTATGTCCACACCTCTCTTGTACTTGAGTGCTGCTGGGATGAACTTTGCATTTAGGCTCTGTATGGGTGGCTTTGGTGCACAAACAGAGCAGAAGGGTTATTTCCCTGGGTCACATTCCACATACTCATGTAATCTTCAGCTTCACAAAACAAAAGTCAGTGACACCTTGCTACAGAGTGCTTCTCTCAATTTTGCAAGAAGTTTTCATGCGTAGGCTGCCCATATTTGTAAATCGGGGACATTTTATTGTAATAATGACCTCTGAATCATAGATTAAAGATTTGGAAGATTTTGTTTAGCATTCACAATACTTCTCATACACACACACACACATAGATGTATATTACAAACTTCGATAAATGCCTATATTTGAAATAGCAGTGCATGCACTAATTCAAAGAATATGTGCATTACTATCTGATGAAAATAATTTTGTAAAGATGGAGACAATTTAAAAAAATTACCACAACAAGAATAAGAGTTCAAAAATAATTTGTCTGGCTGGTAATTGGACAAAATTTAATTTGAGTGAACAAAACCAGTAAAATCTGATTTTTTGTCTGTGAATTCACTGACCTCATAGATTCCAAAGGGGTCACATAGTCTATGGTCACTTCACTTGTACAATGAGTCACTGAGCACAGGAAAACAAGACAAATTTTGTCCTGACTATGCAGGTCAAAATCAACTATATAACAAAGTATACCACTTCACCTCACAATGACAAAAGTGCTCTTTCTTGATAAAAACATCATTGAATACTTACATTTATTTGGAGCAACTATGAAACAGAAATTCTGCTGGCATTATCACAGTCGAGTATGTGAAGGTCTTTATACTTTGCTGTATTATGAAATACAATGAAGCAGTAAAATACCAAGTCACTGATAGGAGAACAAATAAGGAAATTCTCATGTTAGATGTTTCATCAACAGATAATCATGCACATTTTCTCTCCTACCCATCATTTCCATGAGATAGGAACCTGTGAAAATAATGTCCACATAAAATGCTGTTGCCAATAATTTCACACAAAATACTGATTGCTCAAAATTTGTCACTGAGGTCAACAACAATGAAAATGTACTAAACTAGAGATCTAAGCTTAAATAAAAAGACATCTGTCAGGAAAATGGAGAGCAATGCTCATAAGTCTCCAATCCTCAGGTTTCTCATCACCAGATGAGAGCATGAGCAAGCACCAGAAAAAAGCTGAAAGGCAACATTAAAATCAACTTAGACAAACAACACCTCTTACCTGGAAGAGCAGACAAGTCAGAGCAACAAGAAGAGTTTTCTAATGCTCATTTTTTGGGGGAGTTCCCCTCCAAAATACATTTTATCCAGAAAATTACATTTTATTTTCAAATAGCTACAGATGCCCTGAACTTTAATAAATGCAGATGATATACATTGCCTAGAGTTGAACACCACAAAACCACACTATTATCTTCATTTGCATTATGAACTACTCACTTGTTCCATATGTCTACATGATACCTCTGAAAGCTCTGATGTCTTCATTTTTCTGTCAGAGGCTGTAAAAATTACTTAATGTGGTTTTTTTCTTTCAGCACAAAAAAGAAAAAATCCACATGAAAATGCATAGTTTATTCAAATTCATAAATCCAAGTACAGGCATCTGCTGCTCGTAGTAGAGCAAGAAGCAAGTGTCCGGCACTGATTTATTTTTTCATTGCCTGGCCTCAAAATTGACATTCCCAATACCTCAACATTTATTTTTTTCTGCTATAAAAGTAGCTGCATGATTTCTAGTAGAAAGTAAAAAACAAAAAAAAGAAAACAACTCAAAACTTCTACAATTCCATTCTTTACTATTTTGTTAAAGTTTATTGAAAAAAAACTTGACACTCCAAACTTTGATGGATTTTTAGCAAAAAAAAACCTACCAAAGAACAATAAATAAAACTAATGAACAAATGCAAAATAAAGTTTGGAATGTGGGCTCTGACAAGTTAGTCAAAGGGAAAATTCTCAGCTTTCTGCTCTGGTTGTGAAAAATCTTCACAGCTGTGAGAGCTGGAGAAGCATACCCTCCTCACGGCCAGAGGATGGGAAACTTTTTGTAAACAACTGGAAATGTTTTGGGGAACTTCTGTCTCACTGCAGTGTTTTTTCCTTTCATTATCCTAACAGGTTTCTGTGAAATTGACCATTGGTGTGAGAGAGGTGTTCATGCTAGGGCCAATGTTTTTGTCCAGTGTGTCTTGCCTCTAGCGATCTGGGTTATAAAAATTGAGGATTTCTCTTAATAAATGGCTTTTTCCCTGAAAAGTCCATGCCGCATTTTTGCCATTTCTCAGACTCAACAGTGACATTGGAATGCTTTTGCTTTTCTGTCAGGCAGCTTTTATTTTAATTCTCATTTTTGTAAGCATTCTATTTCATATTTTGCAATCCTTAAATGTAGTGACCAATAAGCCTATTAACCAAGAAACCATTGAAGTCTCATGGAAGGAGAGACCCTAAGAGGTATCCCCCATTGTTAGGGTGACAGAGGGAAGCCTCTCCCAGGCACCCTCGTTCTGTTATGTTAAGGTACCCCAGTTCTGCTTCCTGGTTGGTCCCATTGGCCTCACCACTCCTATCCACATGTGTCCCTGCTCCAGATGTTCCCCAGCCACTCCCTCTCTATTTCCCCATAGGCTCCCATATCCCAGCCCTGCCTGTGCCCCTGAATCATTGGTCCCTGATGCTCTCTCCGCCCCTATCACCCCTCCTGCTTAAACCTGGACCCTCCACTGCCCTTTGTTCTTTGTCAATGGCTCCCTTTGTGTGCAATAAACCTCCACATGAGAGCCCTTCCTGGCTCTCAATTCATATTTGGAGCTATCCGATGTGACTGTGTCTCTTTCCTCTGGAGATGCTCTCCGAAGGTAGCTGCACCTACCACCCCCACCCGCAGCTATACTTAAAGACCTTTAAAAAGATTTATCCTATAATTAGGAAAAGAAACAGTTAACACTTGCTAAAATCTGACTGCCATGAACCAAAGTTAAACACCTACTTAATATGTTTGTAAAACTGCATTTTCCACGTAACACATATTTTTTATATCTTTCACATATGTGCATACATGAATACCAATACCCCACTATAAAATCTCTTCACTTTCTAATATCCAAAAAAATTCTAGTTTTCCTAGCCTGTTAATAGCAGACTGTTTCATAGCTGACAAGGCCAAAATGCACATAAATGGACTGTGAAAGCCAGAGGCATCTGATTCTGTGGAAGAGATCTCTGATGAGAACAAACTATAAATAGAAAAAGAAATCCCCTTTTTTCAACAGCACATGGATTCAAGATATTTTCAGATTTTGCTTCTCTGAGAGTACAGGATGAAATTAACACCAAAAAATGGAGTAGATTGAGTGTGGCAGCATCTATGTAGGAAAAAGCATGAGCAGATGAAAAAAATGCTCTAAAGTTCTGAAAAATGTTCTTAAATTCACTGAGCTAACACAGAAGAACAGTATTAAATTACATTTACATTTATGAACCTAACCTGTTAAAAGTCCCTTCTGATAAATAATGAAAGTATTTAGTTGTGGGGATGCAGAATGTCACCAGGAAGGATGGCTTTTGTTGGCGTGGAGCCGTGGGGGAGATGGGTGTACCCCATCTGGCAGTGAGCAAAACAAAAGAGCAGGAGACAAATAAAGGGCAGGAGGTGAGGCAAAAGTTGGATAGTTAACAGGAGATTAGGTAAAGAAGTTGTAATCAGTAGCTGCTCGAGAGGCTAAAGATGTAATCCTAGAAGCTGAAGTTTGTGGTTGTTGAACTGCTAGCTTTGGAACAGTACATAAGATGTGCTTTGTACAATAAAAGTTGGCTTTGCATGTACCCAGCAGAGTCTGCGTTTCAATCACCGACATTTAGTGTAGGGTAAGAGTCATATACAGGAAATTATATGACATTTAACATAATAACACTAATTTTTTTTTTGTTATTATCAAACTTCCATTTAAATTAAACATTAGTTTTGACTTGAGAAGTAATTAGAAAAAAACCTTTGTTTCTATATTAACCTGTTACTAATGTCATATATTGCACTGAGTTACAAGAAATGAAAAATATAAACAAGATCATTTTCACATTTTTTTTATTGTCAAAGCCAACAGGTGCACTGACCATCTGTCCTAGATCATACTACAAAAATCAATTTTCCCACATAAACTCTAATTATAAACAGCTACCTCACTTTTGTGTTAGGAGCATTACTCCATCAGCACCTATTATTAAATTGGTGACTTTCATGGTCTACAGTGACCAAACTGGATATAAATGAAAATAAAGACCATGTTAAGATGTACCTAAAAAAAAAATTATATATTTACTCCTACTTGGACAGAGTTGAATTGCCAATCTACTTTTTTTTTTTATCTCTATAACTATTTGAGGTACAGATGAACTCTGACAGTGGGGATACTCTGTTATTTAAAAAGGTTTACCTTGAATTTGACCTTTCTCAGCTTCTTCCATCCTCTTCTAGCTTTTAAAAGTAGAGCAAAACTTTTGTGTTTCTAATATTACATCGTAGTGCAGTTTCATAATACATTGCTTCAGTTAAAATGATGCACCAAAAAAAGAAGTCAGTAAAGTGATTAAATAAACATTTTAACGTTTCAAGAATGTTTTTATTTTTATTGTTTTGAAAATATGATTTAGCATAATCTATTTATATTCATTAACTCTTTTGTATTCTCAGAAATGGAGGCTTTAGGAAATAAAGAAAAAATACCCAGACATTTCTAACATGCCAGGCCAGGAGTTTTCTAGCTGCTATTCCACATTAGACTCTCAAGCAGTACAAAACTTCGTTATAAGACCTTAAAAAGTGTAAAGCCTTAAGAAAAGGGTGTAGGATTAAAAGGCTTCTGTGTAGAACTGTGGTGACAGTCTTCTCTATAGAATTAGAGATGTGGAAATGTATGAAAAAAGAGTGCATTTCTAATATGATATAAAAATACTGGAGAGAAGTACTGAGAAAAGGAGATTTAAAGAAGAGAAATATTATAAAGGGAAGGTAAAACAATTCAGACAAAATACAGGCTTTTCCACACAGAGCAAGAAATTCCATTTTCAGGCTCCACTTGAAGTTGCAAACCAATCTGTCACTAAATGCGCTTTGTATTTCTTCTTGAGAAAAAAGAAATCCAAGATTTAAACAGTTATGTAGTAATTCAATGGGTATGAAAATGTGCCAGCAACTTAATCCATTTCACATTCAGAAGCTCCTGAAGTTTGAGAGCACATTTGGCCACATCTATATTTAAATTTGTTAAACTTAGTCATAATTTCTAAACATACTCTTCATCTTTTTTTTCTTGAAAGAAACATTTGCTGTAGAATAATGAATATGAATTATGCAAAGAAAGTCTTTAAAGAAATACTTCTTGCATATTTTAAGCCTGTTAAAAAGTTGAGTTTGAAAGACATTGACATTTAAAGAGACTAATTTCTTTTTATAATAAGAAAAATCATCACAAAATTATAGTTCGGAACATGTCAGTTAAGTTACTGGCAAGGAAATTTGTGTTACAACTATTTTTTTAATTTTTGAAAGGCTAGAAACCTTACCCTATTCATACTGTAGAAAGTAAAAATATTTTTAATTCTTTTCCTTATCTCAACTTTAAGAAAAAAAAAAAAAAGGCTTAACATTTACCTGTCTGATACAACTTTTCACATCCAGAATGAAAGTTAACGTAGAAAAGTGATTCAGACATGGAAGATGGAAGTCTGAAGTCAGACTCAGGATTCAGCACCACTACATTCAGCAGCAGCTCCTACAGGAAATAACACCAACACCCAAATAAGTTCTTCCTCAACAGTTCAATTAGAATAGAGTTGGACACAGAAATGAGCAAAGATATGCCAACTCATTTGTTTAGCGTTATTGTCCTTTTCCTGTGTGTTTTGTTGTTTTGTTAAATAAATAGGTTTTTTTCTCTTCACTTTCCTCCAGAAACATTTTCTTTCCCGAACCTAGTGGGAGGGGAAAGGTACACAAGTACCTCCAGCCTA
Source organism: Vireo altiloquus (assembly GCA_013396875.1). Lineage (NCBI taxonomy): Eukaryota > Metazoa > Chordata > Aves > Passeriformes > Vireonidae > Vireo > Vireo altiloquus. Next base: position 67,368 of record VZRF01005185.1, on the reverse strand, counting down.
CTTTTACATTTGAATCCCAATGCAAAAAATTCCTGCTATGCCTAGACCTGAATTTTGCTTCCTCTGCCATAAATCCTCTCCTGGATGAGGACATGAACTGACCCAGAAGCTAGCTTTAGCATGGTGACCTCGTTTTTCTCCTAAATGTTCTTAGGAAACTACAAGTAGCATCAAATCTTAAAATGCCTAAAACTCCTGTTCTAAATCTAGCTCTAAAAGAATCCTTGTTTTCAAGTTTGGACTCTCTTACTAATTCTCCAAATCAAGACTGAACCTTAGTTATCTTTACTTAACTTCCTTGAAATTCAGTCCCAAATAGAAACTCAACCTTAACATTTCTTGGTCCTAGTCCAGGGTTCATATTTTGCAGGACCTGACTGGAATTGTAGGATATGGTGGTAGTTCTGGGATCCTTTGCATACATGTCCAAGCTTTTCTCTGACCCACATAATTACTTAACTCCATGCACCCCTGAGTATTGTCACCCATGCTGATTGATTCTTCTTGACTTTCTGCATGCATGTGTTTGGTTGTGCAGGGTTTTTTCATCCTTTTCTTTTTATAACGAAACATTGACTTTCAAATTCATTTAACATCCTACAAGCAGCAGAACTTCTCTTAGACTTAGCTGCCACCTGGACAGACACCCAAACTTGAAACTAACAAGAGAATCCTTGCCAGAAGCAGACCTGGGACCTTTTTTGATTCATTTTACTTCTTTGGCTGACCATCTAGTCTTGTCTTCTGACAGAACCTCGGCAAAGGCAAGACAGTAAACACGGTGATGGAGACTTAGCTGAAGCCCAGAGACATCCCTGAGAAGCTCAGCCAAAACCTCCTTGATGGGGAGTAGTTGGCATGACAAATAAACTTTGATAACAACCTGACATCTCAGAAAAGCAGGACTTAAGCAACCATTTATGTTCTCCATCCACTTATATCTCTACACCAAAAAGCTGCCAAAAAAAAAGAACTCAGTACCTACCCATAAGAAGGTTCTCAGGACAAGATCACCTAGACAGAAAGGACCCTGGTTGGATATGTCTGTCCTCAGCATCCAAGATGTGGACAATCTATAAGTGATGCTTTCCTGTCATTGATCAGACCAGCTCCAGGGAGCAGCTTAGTGCTCAAGGGCCAATAAAGTGAGACACTCCTGTAAGAAACAAAGAACATGTAACAATGGGAAAGAAAAGCAGTTCTCTGGACTTTTTTTTCATTCTTTTCTATCATCTTTTATGACACAGTCTGCCTCAATATTCCAAATATTTAGCAGTTAATAAAAGAATGAGACATTAATTTGTTATATGGTTGGGGTTTCTTTAATTTTTTAATAGCTGTAACAAAAAAATCTGTAGCAGGCAGTTCTACTTTTGTTTTTTCTTCCAGTCTCTAAGGCTGTGTTAGCTGGAAGAGTGTTTTTACAGATGCAATTTTAGCACACAGAAAAGTGACACTTGTCTCCCAGAAGAACTGTAAGTCAAGATTTTACCCACTCTTTTTATACATTATCTTTGAGAGGCACTTTCATCCCATCAGCTTTTCTGGCTTTATACATGTCGAGATCCTTCAGACTACAAATGAATTTGAATTTTTATAGTATAAAATAAATTAACATAGAAATACATTAGAAGTACATTTTCAGTTTTAAAAAAGTTTTGGTCTACAGTCATAATAAGGAACTTTGAAAACTGATTGGAGTTTATTTTTGTAATTTCATGGATAAAAATTATGATGAACCCTTTAATCTTAAGCATCTTTAGATATTAATATGTATTTTGGTACTGACCCATATGTCATGATTTTGAGCTTTTAACATGTAATAAAATTTAAAGCTAAAACAAAAATGCTAAAACCTCTTGCATTAGAGCTTCCTGACAGCACTGTATTTCACTGTATAGGTTGTTACTCCAGAACATTTCAAAGCTGGTAAACTCAAAGACAAAGAATGTGGTATACCTGTCCTGAAAGAAATTTACTGATTTAGTAGTTAACAAAAGAACTAGGTGAGTAATTGTTGTGGAATTCTAGTGACACCAACCAGTCTCGAAATCCATTAAATAAGAATTCAAGTAACTTAAAGAATGTGGCATCTTCCCAAACTTGCATCCTGTGCTCTGTTACATGTGTGGAATCACCCTTAATGGCAATCCCAGGGGCATAAGGAGGGAAAATGTACAGTGAAATTCGGCATCTCAAAAGCAGATTTTTGGGTAAGAGTTTCTTTAATTCAAAGTCCAGCTACAGTTCTTTAAGGACACCCATCTACCTGTCATAAACACTTATTTGTGAGCAGTCACTCAAAATTCAGGTTTGCTACACCAGAAACATAATTCCTGATAAACCTACATAAAATTAGATAAACAAATAAAATACTGTTCTAACAATTTACAAGCTTTTCCTAGACAGAAGAGAAAAAAATAAATCACTCCATCCTTTTTCATTTAAAACTTTATCTTTTAAAATATTTCTCAGTTATGCTTTTTTCATACAGACCTGAGCAGAATGGAGTTTTCTCCTTAGCATCACTTGCTTTTGTCATATTACCATTTAGAGTTTTTCCACTCCAGAGAAACCATTTTCAGAATGAAACATGTAAGGAGCTAAGTTTTCTTTAGAGAGGTAGAGCCTGCAGGTCAAATTTTAGTCATATTACAGCATAGAAACTTTGTTCTTAAAAGGTCATTTACTTGGAAGGGAAAAGGACTATAATTTAATAATGGGATATAAGTCAAAATGAAAAAAATAAAATATTTAGAGTATCCTGTTGATGCTGCTGATAGTTTTTCCAAGTGTACCAGTCATCTGGTGGTGCTGAGGAAAAGTCTTGACAAGGAATAGTAGTGAAAAATAGTCTACTGCATATTTACATATGTATCACAGTGATCAGACACTTAAGGTCAAGGTAGGAAACAAAAGAAAACACATAGATGTAATAATAAACCATTCATAAGGTTTTCCTAAGTAGCCCAGATTTATGAGGATGACATTCACTTTTAGTCTTCCACCTCGGCCTGCCAGCATTGCTACCAAAGTGGTTGCCATTTGTGACACGCAGCTGCCATTAGCCACCAGTCCTACAGAGTGTTTTCTCTCACCATAACCTACAATTATTAGCTGCCAGAAGCAGTTAGAAACCATGATGGAGATTCAGATTGGAGCAGTTGTTCAGATCTCCTGTGGAACAAGGTCACTCCATTTTCTCTGCACAGATAGAGATTTGACTATCTCTAGGATGCTCTAAAATAATGGGATCTTGATTTTGCAAACATATATGCTGATTTTTAATTTATTAATTCATTGACCTTATTATAGTTAATCATAAACATATAGATGGGCATTCAGGTATCTGAAGGACTGAGAGTAACTGGTTCAGAGATAAAGGGATTTTTATTGTAGTGAATTTAAAGCAGTGATGGTTTCTAATAACTTTTAGAAAGCTCATAAGAGATGAAAAACAGAGAATCCTAATGACTTTTGGAAAACAAACACAAATATATCCAGTATTAGTTCTATTTTGACAGTCACAGTAGCATATGACATACAGTGGCCCTACATGTACTTCAGTTTATAAAAAGAGAACAATGATTTTAAATTTAAATGCTCAAAATGAAGACTACTATACTATGTTGAAAATTGTTAATCTCTATAACAGTGCATAATCAAGGATAACCTAAATTTCAGTTGTTCCCTGTTGATATCCTTTATATCAAAGACAACTGTATACTTTAATCAAATATTTTAAAATTATGGTACACATGTCCTTAAATGCAAGAAAACTTAAGTAACCACTTTTCCATCTCTTCAGAGCAGAAGTACACTATTTGGAATATATGACTTGTAAATATTAGTTGTAGACAGATATTTTGAAGATCTTGGGTTCAAGTCCTTGTTCCACTATGATCAGTGTAATCACAGCTAATTCAAATAGATTATCTGTGCTTCACATCGCCTGTGAAAAGCCAGCTTACCCCATAATACTTGCCATCAGAATGAAATGAAATGACAGAAAAATAACAATGTTAAAATTCATTAAAAAATAAGTTTAAAATAAGCTGGCCTTTTTTCAGATACTAGAAATAGATTTTAGCCAAGCATGAAAAGCTACTGAAATGTATAACATATAGGTCTTAGAAGGACTAACCTCTGAAAGCATAGGATATTTTGTCAGGCTGGTTATAGGACAATACCAGTTTATGGCAACGAAATACATACCAATCATCAAAATAAGACCATTTAGTTCTGATATGAGACCAACAAACTTGATATATAAGAAATGGTTGAAAGAACAAATTTCAGGTGTATTAAAAAAAATAAGAACATTGCCACCTCACCAAGAACAAGCAAAGATTTTAAAAAAGAGCAAAATTTAAAATACAAATCAAATAAAGCCTCCAGAATAGGACTGAGACACAATAACCAGGTATTACATAAGGATGAAAAAGAAAAATTGCTTTCCATTCTGTTCTTTGTGATCTCTCTGGAGGCATAGATATCAGATGGATTGTCAAAGAACTGCTGCTTACTTGGAAGAATGGAACAATTTTCTTTGAAAATATTTGTAAAAGATGTATTTTTGCATAAAGTAAAATAAATAGGAATAAATATTATGTGGTACCAATTCCACCCTGAGAAAGTCAGGTGATGGCATTGTAGCCTTCATACTTCTGAACATCCAGAGTTACTACACAATACTGCCAAAAGCTGATCCAGTGGAAAGTGTCCCTGCCAGGCAGCAGGGGTGGAACCAACTCCAACCCAAACTATTCTATGATTCTGTGAAAGCACAAAAAACCTCAGGAGAAACCAGCTATCACCAATATGCTCTCCTTCCCTCCCAGACAACCACGGGGAAGAATCATGTACTGTTTTAGAGGAAGAGAAAACAAACAAACCACTACACCAGAGTTACTGTAATGCAAGGAGTTTTATTAATAACCCATATAGAAAATGGCTCTGCATTTTTTTCCCTCCACTAATTCTGTTTCTACTACATCATCTGACAAGATCATCCTGTTTCTGTGATTTAGTGCTCACAACAAATAAATTTACTATGCCGTATTTTTATGTTTTAGTATGATAAATGAAAGTGAATAACATGAGATGCATTAGTCTCTGAAGTGGAAAAATATCAGCTTCTTAGATGTAGCCAAATATACTTGTGTTCATCTACTTCAAATTAATTTGACTTATATAAGTTCAGATTAGCCCAGCTGGAAAGCCACCAGAAAATTTTCATTCTTGCAAACAGAAAGGATATTTTTTTCATATTTTGCTATGAAGTCCTCTTTCTTCTTTTTCTGGCTGAGAAAAACAGTGTCTTTATAAAGTTATGTCTTTAAAATTTGGGCACAGTAGGAAAGTTTGAGAGAAGGGAGTCTTGGATGTCTCTATCTGGTGTCACTTATGTCTTGCACATCCAGAAGTAAAAGTTCCTAAAATGCAGAGTTGAAAATTTATAGTTTTAATAAGGGCTCGAGACAGATTCTACTGTGGTAAATATGGAAAAAGTACAATTAATGTTAGGCCTCATTTCAGAGAAGTGTAATGCATAGGGAAAAGACTAAATAAGTACTTACAAAGTCCCATTCCTGGGTGTACTTTTCACTTAACAGTTGGAGTCAATGACCCTTGTGGGTCCAACTCAAAATATTCTGTAATTTAAATAAAATGTTATGTGTGGATGTGGCAACAGAATGCAACTTGAAACTTGGAAACATTGTTCAAAATTTAATGTAAATGAGAAAGGTTTTGCAATCTAGCAAAATAGCAGAGGCGCAGAGATTCCAAACTGAACACAGTGAAGTTATTTTTATTAGATATTTTTACTTATTCACCAGGTTTCCTACAAAAAAATGGAGGTTAATGACATGGGGATTTTCACTCCCATGGCCACACTGCAAGGAAACACATTTAGGGAGAGTATATGCAAGTATGTAAGTTTCTGAAAGGCTTTGATATTTCTGATCTACCCTGTCTCATGAAACATGTCTACTTTCCCTAGGAGTAAGGAGATTCAGGGAGAGCTCCAATTTTTTCAGTAATTGGACTCACAAGTGCAGGTTCAGATGGGTTATTGGCGGTAGGATACACAGCTACCATTAATTGACAAATTATAATGAATATAGGATAGGAACAATGGACAGCAACAAGGATAGGAATATGTTGAAATTTGTATACTGTATATTGGAATTAAAAGACTATTCAAAGTGGATGCTCCAGTGCTAATAATATATAGTACTTAACTCAGCATAAAATTTTATTTCTTTCATGTGAAAAATTTAACTTTACAAATTAAAGATCTGCTAAAATAGTGCATACAGTAGTAAATATGGACAGAAAAACTTACTAAGCAAAAGGTATCACTGAAAGTATCATGAACCAGAGGAAATACAAGGAAAAACACAGAACACATCAGGCTATTCACCCTCCTCAAGTTGTTTGCTAAATATATAGCATTTACCAGGGCAGAGTTATAAATAGCAGTAAACTAGTCTCATGATCAATTAATAAGCTGTTTACTGCATTAAAGCACAAAATACTTCCCTTAAAGCTTTTGAGAACTTAGTAGATACTGGGAGAAAAGTCTTTTGAAGGACTGCAAGAGAGCCTCTGAAAGATGCTATTTGAAGTTTTTATTATTATTATTTTGAGATTGAAGGGACTCCTGTTTCTGCCAAATCATTTCTTGCTATAGATGGAAAAAAAAAGTAATGCATTGCAAAAAGTATTTCTGAACACTGAAAAATAAACATTTCATGACTGATAAGAATTCCAGAAGGAAACATTTTCATGATAATTATTTTTGTGGCTGATTTTAGGTATTTATATGGTAAAAATTTTAAGAAATATATTTTGAAGCTATTTTGCAGGATCAATTATAAATTACTATTTTATTCCCCATTCTGTTTCTCGTAGTTTGCATTGGTTATATTGTAAGTTGAACTGAAGGGTATTTGTAGAAGTAATCAGGCCTGTTTTCACCAGTAGCAGACATGGGCTTGTCATTAGCAATGAAGTCTCTGCTCAAGATTAGTTTCTATGAAAACCACCACCAATATTACTGACATTAGCAACTTCTTTTATTTTAAGCATGTGACTTTTATTCTCATTGCAAAAACAGATGAAATTTTTGAAATTCCATGAACCAGCTGCAAATTAAGCTAGACTATATTGACTGTTTAATCACCAGAGATGGCATCGTGACAAATACATCAAGAATGCAAGCTATTACAAAAAAAGTCTACAGTAGAAACTATAAAACATCTGAAAAAGTTACTGGAATTTTTCAGACACTTAGCCAAATTCTTTCCAAGCCTTGTTCAAACTACAAAAAAGCCCTGTTTCAACCTCTGAAGAAAGGAATTTCAGAAGAACTTCAAAATAACTTTTTTTTTTTCACTGCAAAAAGGTCTCTCCTAGGTTATTTAGGACCCTCCATAAAAAATTAAGGTCTTTTTGATGCCTGAAATAAAAATTTAGTAGTAGTCTGCTTTCAAGATTTGTATGAGAGCAGTAAGATAACAGCAAACCAGGAAAAAAAGAAGAAAATATATTCCCTGGAATTTTATGGCAATTGTGTGTGTCTCGTGTTCAATATTGCAGTTTAAGAGAACAAGGCACTAGAAAGATTGATCAAAAAACTTTTCTATTAAAATACATATGGGCATATCAACTGAGGTACCTTAAAGCCTTAAAACACTTGACAAATACATTTAAAATGCTATCAGGAAGCCACAAAAGAAAAAGTTTTTATTTCAATGGAAATTTGGTTCCATTCCTTCAGCAGCACATCTAAAGGACAAAAACTAAGTACATATCCTACCAAGGTGTCACTTGTTCTCAAAAAATATGAAGTGAAAAAGAAGTCTGATAAAGCTTACTGAAAAGAAAATATGTTCACAGAAGTGTGGATCGCAGGAGTTACTTTTTGAAATGCAGAAGACTGATCGTACTTAATGTTCATTTTTCCCATTTCCCAAATGGAGTTGCAGAATAAATTTTACCTACTCATTACTTAAATAAGACATTCAGAATTTATGACAGAACTCAACATGCAAAGAAAAAAACAACTAAATGTAAAAGTACACTTCCAATGAAAATGTAAGAAAAACACGACATTGAGCACATTCTCATTTGATTTTCCAAAAAGAAAGCATGGAATTCCAACAATTTATAGAAAAAACTCAAGAACTTCGATAAAATTTTTCAAGTGGCTATTTTCCTACATTTACATATAACTGAGTACTTACATGGTTTGCACAGCCATTGATGCAGAAGGTGAAAAAGAGCTGCAGCTCAGAGAAAGGCAATGGAAGTTCTACCAGAGGTCTTGTCACAAGATTGCTACTTCTATTTATCCCTACAGGATCTAAGAGTTCTATTAAGGCATCCCTTCTTAATCTGGTATAAACACTAATGAATAAAGAATATAAGGTTCAGTTTATGCAGACAGTGTAAAAGAGGAGGAAAAAAAATATTTCCCAGAGTTTCTAGGAAGATTCTACTGTAGGAGTAGGTCCATGGTCAAGGAGTAGAAATAGTATACCTAACTAAGAACAGTAAAATTCCTTATGAAAGCAGAGCAAATCAAATCAGCACTTTAACCATTTGTCACATCAGGACAGCATCAGATGTGATCTCTGCAGAACAGCTAAAGGCAACAAACAAAAAGATATAGCAAATACAAAGATATAAGTGCACCTGAAACCCTTCTGACAGCCTGTGTTGCTGACCATTTCACCAGGCTTAAATAAGGTAAATGCATTTCATTATTAAATGTCAGCAAAACATTTTGTAAAGATAAATGCCAGGTTAGGCTTTTCTTTATCCATAACTTCATCAAAGAATTGGCACAGTTTGGATAAGTCTTCATTAATATATTTCTTTGTAACTTAAGGAATTTTTCATTCTCACTATATATCTCTTATTTTGTGAAGATAAATTCATACCACAGTTGCATTATTTGATATCAGATAAACAGTATATATCTTTAATAACTTTATTTTTCATCATGCCTCATACTAATTTTGGCACTACACTAATTTCTTTGTGTGCAGGTTAAAACAGTATTCTCAGCATGGAAACACACATTAATGCAGTCTGTCAGATGCTATTACAACTCTGTGCGAGTCTTACCAAAGTTTCATTTCTTCTCATAATACAAAATTCTTGAAAATATTTTCCTTCAATAAAGTGAATACAGTCAATAAAACTCAGTCCAAGAAAGCTACAGTTTCACTGGCAGGATGTTCCACATGGTTTTGCTTCTTTGATAAACAAAACAAAATAGTACCTTCTTAAAGTATTTCCTACAAATCCTAACTCAAACTATACCTCACCTAGTCCCTTCTGGTGGCATATAATGTGTACACATATAAACACACACATGTGTACATAGGTTTACAAACACACTTCAGAAGTCTCTTTGATAAATGAGATACAGAATTGATATTATGAGAATAATAACTGAATAAGTATATAGACATAAATTTATCATTTAATAAACTCTCCATATTTTAATGGTCTACTTTTTTAAATTCTAAATTATTGTACTGGAATTTGATTTACTTGATATAATTATGAAAAACACAAAAGAATTATTTATACTTCTATGAATATGAAAGGCAATTAAATATCCAAGCAAATAAGTGGCTTTAAGAATTTGAATACTTTTTTTTTGTGATTAAGGTTGCCATTAAGACCTGGGAAAGTCAGATCTTCATAGCTTCAGGACATGTAATCGTTTACTGATGTAAATTGTTCAAGGTCTGGCAACATCTGAACAGACTAGACAATAATAGAACACATCTGCTGAAAAGCTTAGAAGGCTTTTTCTTTAAAGTCTTCAAAAGCAAAGGTTACAAGCCTAGCAAATTTCACACTGCATGAACAGATATAAATGCAACAGATTTGACAAAAAGGATGTAAACATTTACAGAAAGTCAGGATAGTGGACTTTTTTATTCACTTCCTCAATTCAACAAAGGGACAACACACTTTACATTGCTCTATGAGAAATATAGAAATAAAAATTAATTTAGACAGACTGTGTCCTTCTTGTAGCCCATAGTCATACTTCACAGGTTACCTCTGCTGGTAATTAATGTAACTATTTTATCATAGTGATTTAATAAATAGTTTGAATACCATCAGTTTTCTTATTTTAATTGCACTCAACTAGTTTACCAGGAACATTATACTGGAATTCTTTATTCTTCATTTATGCCAGACAGTGTAAGCTCCGGACTGGACTGAGGAACTAAACTGCAGTTCTGCATCAAATCCTACATTATTTTTCAAGCATTTTCAGAATGGTTATGTGCATGTACATGCATGTTGGCATACATGCATCTAATAGAAGCTGGTTTTATATCATGAGACACCAAAGAATTTTCATAATACATCACGATGAACACCAAAATGAACTCTTGCCAGCATTAGAAAGCACATTTGCACTGGCAAACAATTACACACTTTTCTCCAGATATATATATAGTGCTTTCAGTGGAATCATCACCTAACTAGCTTTAGTTTGCATTAAACAAAAAAAAAAGAGCATTGATATATAATCCCTATTACTTCTTGTTTACACTCCTTTAGTTGCCAGATTCATCGAGCACACTTGGAAAAGTTTAGACCAAGGCTGTTGTATTAGGGTAGACACAGCCTCAGGCAGTGCTACTCATTATGTTGATCTAAGTCACAGTGTGTCTTAATAATGGGTTGGAAAATCCATCCCGTTTGAAGTGCACAACCTGAGGTTATATTTAATGGGATTCATTCTAATGTACTCTGCCTCCAGTTGGTATTGGTTTTCTTAGGAGCTGGAGATTTTCACTAGGGTAAAAATAGCACTGAAAAGGAATGAGAAGAGACTAAAATGACCTGGTCCATAAGAAGGAAAGGCCTGTTATTGCTTTTAAAAATATCAGGTGCATAAGAGAGCCAGTTTAATGTCTTAGCAAAATAGGATGCGTTGCATATATCAGCATTTTCCAGAGTTCAGCTTTGGACCTGATATGAGATCCAGCCTAGAATGATTCAGCATGATTCTTTTAGGCAGTTTTCTTATTTACATTGAGCTATATTAGTTTTCTACAAATGCACAAAATACTGCTACACACATGATATAGGAAGACAAAACGGTGTTCTCCCAAAAGATACACTGATTTCAAGTAAATTACTGAATATAACCATCATATTTTTTTAAATTGTATTGATTTTCTGCTTCTATTTACAATTCTACCATGTTTCCTTTCCTGCCTACTCTTTAACATCCCATCTTCTTTAAATGTCTTTGAGGTATATCATTTCTCAAGTCTGTATAAAAGGAATGCTTTCTTTCAGACCTACCATAAATTTTTAGAATTATTTTCATGACCTATGACCAATGTATCCTACAAGTATTCTGAAAAGAGTTAAACTTGAAGCATGCTGGCATTAAACTCCACAAACATTGGTAATTTTAAGGAGGGTGGCAAAAAATATTTGCAAAAAATTCTAAAGCAAGTCACGTCAACAAAACTATCTTTTATCATTGAGAAGTATTACAGTCAAGTTTGTTGAGACTATCTGAACACCAGTCTCACCCTCTGCCATCCCTCGCTCCTGATATTACTTTCTCCTCTTTTTTTTTCTTTTTCCTGTTGTTCTGTATTCCATTTTCCTGAGTCTTTCACAGTATAATTGTGGAGTTTTGGACCTGTGCAAAGTCAATGACTAATGATATTTTCTTTTATTTTTCCAAGTCTGAAAACAGTGTTTATTCAAATAAAGAGCAAAAGTCATAAAGCAGTGGTTTTAGTAAAATAGAATACATCCAAAGTTGAATGTTATTGTCTCTAAATTGGGGAGATATGGATTTGATGGATGGACCACTTGGTGGATAAAAAGGTAGCTGAGATCTCAGCTGGAGTGCTGCCTACCATTCTGCTGTCCCCAACATAAGGACATGGAATTGTTGGAGCAAGTCCAGAGGAGGCCATCAAGTTAATAAGGGAACTGGAGTACCAGTTTATAAGAAGACAGGCTGAAAAGTTGGGGCTGTTCAGCCTGGAGAAGAGAAGGTGGCATGGAGACCTCATATCTGGGAAACCAGAGAGGGACTCTTGATCAGGAACTGCAGTGACCAAACAAGGACAAATGGATGCAAATTGACAGAGGGAAAATTTAGGCTAGATATTAGGAAAAAAAAGTCTTTATTGTGAGGGTGGTGAGACCCTGGAAAATATTGCCCAGGGAGGTTGTGGATGCCCCATTGCTGGAAATGTTCAAAGTCAGCATGGACAGAGTCTTGAGCAATATGGTCTAGAGGGAAGTGGCAGGGGGGTGAGGACTGATGATCTTTAAGACTCCTTCCAGCCTTTAATTTTCTACAGGATTATTTAAATTTCTTAAAGATAAGAATCTACGCTGTACATTTGTTTCAATGGTATTACTGTGGGGAATTCTATCAAATAAATTTTTAAATTATTGTTTAGGCTGATGTGCCTTGAAATTGGACATAAGAAAAAAAGGAATCAAAAAGTGCAAACGAATTACCTGCTTTAGGAATAAGTCTTCCATTAATACAGATGGCAAAGATTTCTGTCTGTGTTAAGAGAGATTACACAAACTGTTCAAGCAAATCAGCCTTTGAATCCTTAATAAACTTTCCCTAGCAGAATACAATCCTTACCATAAGAGTTTTTCTCCCAACAAACTAGATTATTATTTTAATTCTGACACAGAGGGAAACAAACCTTCCGTACTGCTGCTGGAGTTCTGATTTGTTTGCTACATCACTTTCAAAAATAATAAAACAAGGAATTCAACCTGCATAAATAAAATATCAATATTGTTAAAATTTTATAATTTTATTTAAACCGATATTAATAAAATCTATACTACAAGCACCTTCCCAGAACATCCAGCAGAGACTGGACGACAAGAACACTTTAAAGTAAAACAAAACAAATAACAAAATAAACTCCTAAGTTATTATTATTATTATTATTATTATTATAATAAACTCCTAAGTTATTTTTAGCAAGGGCATTATCATAAACAAAAATCATCTACACAAAAAGAATATTGTATAGAGTTGTCACCTCCTCTGAATTAAAACATGATCGTTGTCATTTTTGCACATTTACCCTTTCCTTTCTTTCATTTGTATTTGTTTTAAAGGTGAATGTGACAAAGAAAGAAAAAAGGCACCGGAGTGGAAAAAGGAAAATTGAAAGGAGACAGGCAAATTCTTTCTAAGCTTGATATAATGAGGAAGGGCAGCATACACAAAGAGACAAAAAAAGTTCTCATTGATTCCCTACATTACTATGATAAAGTACAGGCTATGACTCTGTTCTGCCTTTTACTCCTCCCTTGGGAAGTGGAGACGCATTCCCTTTTCTACTCAGGGCAGAGCAGGAAGTTTTTGGCTGGTTTTGAGACATTTAAAAAAATAGAAGTGAAAAAAAAAAATTCCAATGTTTTCAACAAAATCCACATAAACTTAAACCAACAGATTACAACCAATCCTTAGACTGTAACTGAAGCACTGCATTGCTATTTGCCTTTAATTAAGGCAGTACACAGAATTTTTCCTTTCACTGGAAGAGATCTAAGACCTTTTAAATTAGTTACCTCCATTGTGTTAGTAAACTGTGCCTAAAAGGTGTGAAATGCCACCCATTGATTCAGCTCTAATACAGCAGTAGAGGCTACAGTACACTACTATTGCATAACTTTACAATATGAAAAGTAAATATACGTAGTTCTAGTGCTAGCAAACTCTATACCTTACCTTTGTTTTATCTCATCATATTGAAATGAATGTGTGTTTGCACATTAGAAAACAAATGTAGTCTCATGAAGTGGGATGAGAACCCAGAGAAGGGGAAAAGCTACATTTGATAGACTTTTGTAGACAGCCTTTGATATCCAGATAAGCATAATCAAAAGAATTGCAGAGTCCAAAAATGGGTAAATTCTTATTTTGTTGAAAAGTGTGATGTAAGCTAAAACGTAAGTAACGTGTTATCTGGTGGCTTGGTTTGTGGCAAGTTTTTTTCCCATCAGCATACTATCTGTTAGTTAAACCAAAAAAAATTAGTTTGACAGGATTGGGCCATTTTCTGAAAATCTTTGAGTTTATGGAATCTACGAGGGAAGACATACTTGAAGCAGCTTTTTAACTGTAGACTGTTAACAGAAACCTGGAATTGAAAGATGTGCCCTGAAAGCAATAAAAGAGCAGGAAGAGCACAGCATTCCTCTTCCCAGCTACCCGACATAAACTTATCTTTTAGTTTCCTGGCATTTTATTCAAATGAAAAACTTATGGAGCTACATGTATTTAGTTGCCTCCATTTTTTTTTTTTTAATATATCTTCAAGAGTTTCAGTAAAGATAGTTTTTTTATTCTTTCATAAGGTTCTCTATTGAACATCTTTCTTTAGAATAGCCCAGGCCGTACATACCAGATTGACAGTGTTATTTCACACCTATCCTCCTATTCTGACACTTCTTCTGTCTTCAATAATGTATCACCATTTCTGAAACAAATCTACATTCTTCAAGCCACATGTTGTCAAATTCCATTTCACAGCTTTGTTCTCACATTCTTTTCCTATTTCAGCACTACAAACTGAATAGTTTTCATCCCCTTTCCCATTTCCTCCCTTTTCTTCCTTGTTTGCTCAGAGTTGCCAGCACCCCGTTTAGCACAATATCAGTTTTTTGTTCTTGCAATAACAGTCTATTTCACTTTTTGATGTCTATGGGACATTTCACAGATGATTACTGAATCCTAGAATATTTTCAGTGTTCTACCACTAAGGATAATGCTTGAAACAGGTGTCTGTTCCTCTGCTCTTAAAAACATAAATATCTGAGTCATGACACTGAAAGACAGTGAAGAGACTTTTATTGATGCAATAATTTCAACTGAAAACCAACTGCAACAACTGCATTTAACTTTATCATACAGAAGTGACCATTCTGAAACAGCCATAGGAAGCAAGGAATTACTCTAGTTGTCTTTGGACATAATATTTCCACTGATCTGAAAGATCTTTGAACAAAGTATAAGGAAGAAACTTAGGAATATGTCATAAAAATGATCATTCACATGCAGAACCTTATGTGAGTACTCTAACACAGCAGAAATACAATCATAGCAAATGTCTATATGCTCATGAAAGACTGAAGGAATAGGATATGAAAAAGGTAGTAAACTCTCAGTATTTTTGCTACGGCCTTTGTTTCTCATATTGCAGGGCACATTTAACAGGGCCTGGAAGACTTGGGATAAATAACATTAGCATTGTTACTAATAGCACTGTCACAGCCTACAAAACCTAACTGAGACATTCCTACATCATTTTCCTGGTTTTCTAAAGCCGATCAAACAAGTCTCTATAGCACTGTAGAAGCAAAAATTATCCCATCATAGAGGCTTTTCACGACTCCAACTGCAATAATGAGCAGGAAAAGACCACTTAGGAACTAATTTTCCAAATCATGAAAGGTTTTTCATGAAACAAGAAAATCAATGAAACTTGAGTCTGCAAGTTTCACAGAATACCTACACCACCAAGAATTCACTTAAATCAATGCATTCTTTAGAAAGGATGCTGATATATATTACTTTTTTGATATACTGGAAAGAGTATTTCAACAAAACCTGCCCAGTTTCTTTTTGAGTTTGTTAGAATTCCCAACAGACAAAGTACTTTATGCATTTTTGTACTATTGGATTCCCTCTGCATCCCAAACAATGGATGGGAAGATTTGAGGGACAGGAAAACAGGGACAGAGGAAAAATTTTGGGGGTTTTTTTAAGTGTTCTTTACATAAAATATATATTACATAAAAATAAATTTATTTGATTCTTGCATTTATTCCAATTTACAACAGAGAGTAAGAATTTGCATATATATATAAATAAAAAATAAATCCAAATACTTCATGATGATATTTTTATCTTGATGGTTAGTCTAAGAGAGAGGAAGCTATTAAAAGTCTTTAGAAATGAAAACCAAATTTTTACTACACTCTTCATTTATTCCTTTTACTAAAACGGTCTGATTTCCTATTCATGTCTATGGAATTAGAGAAGTAAAACTTTTTTAAAATCGAAAAGACATAGTCAAATCTGTAATTCCATTATTCTTTTCTATTTGTTCTTTGAGTTAGCCATCTTCAAATATGCATGTCATAGTCAGTCTAATCATTTATGTGTCAGATTCTCAAACTTTAAATTCTAGCATTTATCAAACAATTTTATTTAATTTTTTAAAATCAAAACTGGAATTTTATTTCCAAGAAGGCCAGAGAGGCAATAGCTTTTCAGCCAGTCCATTGTGTTTCACTTGTCCCTGAACAAGTCACTAAAATTTTTTCCAACGCAATCAATTCTATGTCCTTTACTATAATGAAAAACATGGAGCATTGTTAAGAACTGTTAAAGACATTGCATCATCAGTGAAAAAAAGTTACAAATACTGCAATAAAAGAGAATTGTCTTTGTGGAAGGGAAAAGAAAAGAGTTCTGGTGGATATTCAATTTTTTTTTTAATATAGTTTTTTGCAGGATTGTGAACATGATGTCCTAGGTGGTTGTTTCTGGTTCTTTGCAACACATAAGAATACTGTACTTGCTGAGTGATAAAATCTTCAAGGACAAGAATAGAGTCTTTGTTAATGTCTAGGCCATGGATGGCACAGTAATGTTCTTTTTATAATTACACTATTTCTGTAATAGCAACACAATAAATGTTTGTTGAGGAAGAGCCACATCTGAACACAAGAATAGACAGTAAAATAATACTATTGTAACTTTTCTTGCAATGAGGACAAAAATATGGGACAGAAAGACTATTAGACACAACACTAATATTTTACACACAGGTATTTCACTGAACGCCTTTCAGACATATAAACATATCTACTGTCAATAATTCATTAATTATTTCTACTAATATTCTTACAATGACAAAGCAATAAAATTATTATTTGCAACTTTTAATCAACGAATAAATTGATCAATTATAGTTTTGCATTCTTTCCATATTTAATCTCTCAGCCTTTCCAACACCATTCACCATCTTTCAGGACTTCAGTATCACTAGGCTGATTACTCCAAAACAACAGGATATTATCAATAATTACTGCTATTAAAAGCATGAACATAGTTTTGCAATAAGTTAAAAAAAAATCAGAATTCAAATTTTCGTGGTGAAGCAATGGAGCACCAGTTACACACTCACAGGTTGCAGAAATCATGACGAGGCATAGGGAATTTAAAAATATATAAATATTTTAAAAGGCATTCTCATATCATCTATTTCTGTTGGTATCCATCTCAATCATAAATACCTTGACTTGTTCATTGAATCATATTATTCAGTCACACAAAGCTTCTTCATCCAAACTCCATTTCATTCCTTTTGTTACACAGGAGAGGCCTGAAGAAATGACAAATAATAGTCAATTTGGGCACATAAGTGCTTTATAAGAAAAAGCTTGGAGTTTGCTATGTACCAGCTTTACTTTTTTACAATGTTTCTGTACTGTTCCATTAAAAAAAAATGGAATAACACATTATCCTTCATTTCAGATTCTTAAAACACTGTGGTATTAAAGAAAGAGTCTTTTCATCATTTATTTCCAGAAATATTTTCAAAATCATTTTATTTGGGCAACTGAGGTCTGCTGAGGCAGTAAGTACTCAGAGTTCTTGAATTATATTCAAGACCTATAGAGAATGAAAGAAGTGTGAATAAGGAAAATGAAGAAAAAATCACAAAGGAAAATGGGGTTTCTATTAGTATTCAATTTGTACCAAAATTTGACAGCAGATAATTTTTAATTACTATTTCTTACATAAAACAATATGAATTGATATTCAATAAAGAGACTTTCTGCCTTTTAGAGTACTCAAATTGAAATCATAGAGAAGCATATTATTATACAAGGAAAATTTAGTGATGAAAAGCCACTCAATGACAAAAAGGTCCTTTTTCAGTGTACTTAACCTGCCCACACAGAGTTCCCCACTAGACATGAAACTCCATACTGGGAGCAATGATCAAAAAATTAAATTTGCAAAGGATTAACTGCATACAAACACTAGAGGATTAATGCTACAAAATAGTGAGAGGAAACACAAGATTAATCTATTGCATCTGATAGGACAAGGAGCTTATGAAAAATAATCTTAAGGGCAATGTGCATCTAAAAAAAACTCTCTAAACACTCTTTCTAACAAAGACGAACATGGTTCTCTCCACATTTTCAAAAGGAATAAAAAGAAAGAAATCAGTTGACTTTCTCCTTAGGCAGTGTTTTGACTTCAGCAGCTGATCTAGACCTCCATTAGTTCTTTTCCCTATAGTCATTCTCATAATTCCCTCTTGAAAAAAAAAATTGGCTCATTTTACACTTAACTTCTACTTACTGCACTGGTCATTTCCATAATCATAAACCAGCCGGATCACTGGCTGTCTTTTGTGACACAGCAATAATGTGAAGGAGTCTAAAGGCTGCCTTGGGCAACAATCTGGGGATATTAGCATACATCAGGTACCCTGGGCTCACCACTTTAGAAGTATGCACCAATATCAGGTGAAGAAAAGCAATAGGCAGTTATGAGATAACTTCTCCCCAGGGAATATTTTATTCCAGCTTTCAATAGATGTTGGTTGGTGCCCTGGAAGAAAATAATTATGTTACTTCTAAAATTCCATATATATTGTTTTCTTTATCATTTTGGTTTCTTATTATAACTCTAAGCTCTTGTTATTCAAATAAATAGATGGATATGTTGTGAAAAAACTACAGCGCCAGTAACAGCAAATTGATTGAAGAGCTTCTAGAGTTATACTACAATGTATGTAATATACAACACTATGTTGTAATGATTGCACCTGAGTTTCTCCAGCTTTCTTTTGGAACTTATTACTTTTCCTTAGATGCTAACAGACTACAAGACTGTCCAATCATCCTCATTAAAACGCTGAAAATTCAAAGGCATTCAATGCTGAAGTACAACATTAAAATGTATATGAAATATTGGCACAGCCTTTACCGTAGGTGGTATTATGACATCTGAAGGAAGTGTCTTTCTAATAGATTATTAGATGGATCCCTGAAGTAGGTAAGATAGGGAAATAAATAGGTACTGTTAATATAGTGTAAAGGGTTAGGGAAGGTAAAAATCATTAGTGTATCATTTAATTGGTTTCACAAATTGTCATACAAAAGGTTAATCCTTGAGCTTTCTGAGACTGTTGAGATATGGAAATTAAGACTACAACCCACAAAAGTTACACAGTTTTATCTTCAGTTAGTACCACTGGAAAGGAAATAACATCATTAAGGATGGCTTAGAAGTTGAGACACCATGCAAGTAACCCAGACTTTATTCTTTCTTCTGCAACTCCTATTATATTTTACTTCATTACCTCACTGTGGATTTTCCTCTTCTGACCACTGAAATGTCTGTATATTTTAACTGTAAGGATGTGGGGAATGTAAGGTTACACATATATAAGAAGATATTCAAACACGAATATCTCATTTATAAGTATAGAAAGCAGAGGCAAGACACAGGACAAGTAATAAATCGCAGATAGATATACAAATCCCAAAAATATGAGATAGATAAAAAAACTAACAGTGTTGGGTCCATATTGGAGCTGGCCAGCATGGTTCCATCAGATTTAATGGAAGCTTCTGGCAACTTCTCACAGAGGTCCCCTGTAGCCTCCCTCTGCTACCTAAAACTTACCACACAAATCCAACACAGTAAACACGAGTCTCCCAGAATAATATTCATAGAAAACAGCATTTATTGATTTATTTTTAACTACTGAGGCCAGAACTGCTAACATTCTTTTTGTCTCTCTTTATATAACTTGGTTTTTTCCTTGCCCTCCAAAGAAATACTTAAAAAAAAAGACTACAGCAAGCACAGTCAACTCAGAACCACTTAACATTTCCTGACACTACCATGCAAAACAATTATTCTCTGGACTGTAAAGTATGCACAGCCCTTGATTGTTCTGCAAGTTTTTTTTACACAGGTATAATTACTTCAGGGGGATTGAGTACATGGAACTAATTGATGTTTAACATTTAAGAAATGTAACACAATTTTATGCCTCTTTAAAAGTGTCAAAAGTGATTCATAATATTTGAAGAAATTTCACTGTTGGCAGAATCAATATCTACACATGGGAAATTATCCCAAATAAGAGTGTCACATTTGATATAAAACTCACATTTAATATAAAAGGTAACCATATTTCCTGTTTCTGTATGTGCTACCACTAATGTTAAGACCATTTTCTTTAATCCACAAAGTCAGATGCAAATCATGTTTCAACAATTTAATATAGAAACATAAAATCATAGAATGGTTTGGGTTAGAAGGGACCTTAAAAATCCTTAAAGGGCTACAACCTCCCTACCATAGACCAGGTTGCTTAAAGTTTCATCCAACCTGGCCTTGAATGATGCCTTCCAGGATGAGGCATCCCCAGCTGCTCTGGGCAACCTGTGCCAGTGTCTCACCACCCTGACAATAAAGAATGTCTCCCTAATATCTGATCTAAGCATACTCACTTCCAGTTTAAAGCTTTTCCTTTTTCTCCTGTCGCTACACGCTCTCCCTTCTGTTTCAAAAATGCTTGTACAAGTTGCAGAAAAAGCCTAGATTTTTTTTAACAGAACTGAAACTTCTGAAATTTCTTCATGTCCAAAGTCAATCTTACAGGTTGACCGTTTGTGAGCATTTGTAATGGGAGTGTTTCCACTGATTTCTAGGAGGCTAAATTCACATTAAGAGTATATAAGTTTCTCAAGTTTTTTAATAGTTAGCTGTTATGAGCGGCCTTGCAAAGTAAAGAAATGAGAGATTTTTGTGGATTCTAGAGGAAATAATCACAGACTCAAGGGTAGCATCATGATTATTGCCATGCTTAGATTTGTCTTGTGAGACTGATTTCAGGCAGCTCGGCAGCTCAGCAGCTTCCAAAATCAAATTTGATGGGACACAGTGAACAACAGAAAAAGGATATAGAAGTAATATTGGATCTTTTGATCTCCTTTGACTCTAGGCCAAATTGTTTTTAAACAAATTAAGACCTTTGATTTATTATTTTCAAACACAGTAAATCAGCATTTAAATCAGTGTAGCATTATAACACTCTATCATGTAATTAATAACTATACAGTAATATTGTATGGATGTATGTACTAGAAATAGTATGTCACAGGTGAATTTTTTTTTTTTTACTTTTTTTTTAATTCTTCATTCATTCTCAAAAGTGGCATTTCTTTTCCTGCAGACCTCAATGATTTTAAGTTCTGACTACGCATAAATGGTGTGCAAGGAAAGCACATTGTTTTCAGCATTTGAAGTGCTATATAAAGCATCCCCAGAAGTTCATATTTCTGTGATTGGGGAAATGTAAAAGTTCTGAGATATTCAACAACTCAACCTACTCTTCAGACATGTCCCTTTCCCAAAATGTAGGCTATAATTAAATTTATATAAAACCATAGTTCTTAATAAAAGCATACTACCCCTTCAAACCTGAAAAATTTTTTCCCTAACCCTCACCAATCCAAAACAGAGCAAGAAATCTAATTAACCAACATTTTAAGTTTTCCAGTCCAGCCTATTCTTTGTCTGCCCTTCATCCAGTGATAATTCTATAGGCATATACCAGGCTCAATACCAGTTTTGAAAATTAATGTATTAACTTCTATGGTTTTTGCAATGAGTAAAGAATACTGAAGTGGTTGTGGAAGTACAGCAGTAGATCCACTGCAGTCTTCTGGGAATAGGGGTTACAAGCATTATTGAAGCTATCTCTTCTTGGTGTGAGCTGATTCTACACAACAAATTTCAGAAGAAATGCAACAACTTTCAGAAAAAAACCCAAAACATTTCAGAGTCATGGAAATTGAGTTACAGCTATGCTATATTAAAGAAATATTTTTATTAAGCTTAATAAATATTGTTAGTATCACTTTCAAGTGAAGACAGGTTTTAGCAGGCAACTAGCATGTATAAAATCTTGCTTAAATTAGTACCTCTCATACAGAAGATCAGTTTTATGGTGGTTTAAGTTGTTTGGGTTTTTTGGTAGGTTGAGGGGGGGATGGTTTTGGTTTCTTTTTTTCTTAGGTTTGGCATAGTGTTTTCAGTTTTTACATAAAATTAAAAGAAATACCACCCATCTTACCTAGAAGAAATTAATTTCAAAGATCCATCTGTTGGCAAGCAGTAGTCCCATCTTAAAAATAGTGCCATCACAACTGTTACTCGAGCTTAGCAGAATTCTGGCTTATCATATTCTAGCTGGTTGAGGCTTTAATGTGGCACAACAGACAGCTTATCTTCAAGTCCAAGCAGCAGTCTCTCAATATCAGGTTTTACGGCCTTTCTGAAAAGTCACTAAGGGAGCTTCTACTATCGGTCAGTAACTTTACTTATTTCTGACTGAGCAAAGGAGTTCATTCTTTGAGAGCCTAATTCTGAAACTTTAGATAAAACAATTTTTGTATCTTGCAAAATGTTTTCGGATAGTGAAAAATAGATCCTCTTCTGTATCTATCATTGATGTGGAATGGTAAGAGAGAAGTTGACATCAAAGTAGTGTTACATAGCAAAATAATGCAGGCTTACTGCCTTGTGAGCAAAAGTCATTAGATGTTTGATCTAAAAGTTCTTCTAATGAATAAAGGCAAAGACATTTACATAGAGAAGAAATAGTAAGACACAAAATGAGAGGAGAAATTTTTAAAAAAAAGTAAAAACACCACCAAAAAGCTACACACCAAAACTTTTATATTCCAAGGTAAAAATGCCTTCAATATTTGGCATAAAAATGCTATACTGGCATTTAAATTTACATAAAGTCAGAATTTCTACATTTTAAGAATATAATTTAGTTCTACAAGAAATAAAAGGGCCATCATGTTATGATTTCACTTTCTAAGAAGAAAATTACTCAGCATTATGCAGCTACTTTTTAAAGTGCAGGTAACAATTTCAAATACTTCACTGTGCAAAACAAAATGGAAAGAAACCAATAATGTGTCTTAAACCAGGCAGTGACCGAGCTTTCTTCCCTTTTGCATGCCTACAGGCTGCCATTTTTGAGGGCTGAGTGAGAAGTTGTATGATTTGCTTTTAAGAACAATTTTTTTTACTACAGATTAAAAAGCATTAAAACCTCATCACTGCTACCAAGAATAAACCCCATTTTTCATGTAAAATCTTGAACTGCTACTTCTCAAATCCATCTATGATTGCTAACACCAACAGGAAGCATTGATATTTTAAATATTTTTGAATGTTTATTATCTGTGCTTTGCAGAACCATAATTTTATCAATGACAGCAAGAAAACAGTTCTGAAACCTCACTAAGAGCAGCAAACTTCCTTGACAAATGTTTTATCTAAAATAGGACCTTCAAGTATCATTAAAACAATTAATTTCAAGGTAGCCTAATATAATTTCTCCTTTCCCTGTAAGTTTCCAATATGTCATGCAAAGCATTAGAAAAAAGTGAAATCTAAAAATGGCACTGCTTAACCTGTCATTTTAATGCCAACTTTGTAACTTGATAACTAAAGGGATTGCAACAAGTTTATTGTCTCAATGAAACAGTTTATATGTTTTTAAATAGTGTGAACCACCAAATGTAATTTTATTTTATTTGTCTTGCGCACCTAATTATATTGCCAGATAACATAAAGGGGGAAAGCATTGCAGTTTCAGAGGTTCACATGAATTAAAAAAAAATTTAAAAATCACAAAAGCTACAAACAGCTTTATTAAGAAATTTGTCATGCTTAAGAAAGTCTTCGAAAAGGTTTCTGCAGTAAAAATATTTGCATCAATTTGTAAACAAAATATTTCTGCTACACATTGTCCTGTTCTGTGGGTGAAATTATTGTTATTTTATACTATGGGTCAATAGTTTATGTACGTGAAATATAAAATATTTAATGAAATTTGTAAACAGATCAAAAGGAGTTGAGAATTTAAATGGTCAAACCTGACTCCATGCATGAGACCTGAATAGATTAACAAATTGGATTTCATGTAAAAATCTTGCAGGAAAACTACTCAAGAAATTGCTCTAAAGAACTAAAGCAAAAGCCACCATTATCAATCCTTTTGCATCATTCTCATAATTTCTCATCAAGAAAAGAAAAACGTTAATTAAAGCCAACAATGTTCCATTATGGAGGAGGCCACAGAAAGTTTTAGGTCTTTTGGGATACAATTAGGTTTTGAAAATAAGCAATCAGGATAATTTAAAAAAAAACCCGTATAGATGCTATATTTTCCGTATGTATGCAAAATTTTCTGAGGCTAATTAGAAAACTGCTGGAAGGGAAAACCCAATCTTTCTTATGTCCAGAAATGCATAACAGGCATGAAAAGCTCATGGCATACTGCATTGTTTTCATTTTGTTTGTCTGTTCGGAGGGGTTTTCCTTGGCTTGTAAGGGGTTTTTAGTGCATTGCATCTGTATTTTTAATATGAGGTGACATTTGCCAAATTGTAAACAAACTTTCAATTCCCTTGTTAATAAAATAATTATTATTCATTTAATTCCTGGTCCTTCTGAAGAATTCTGCAATAACATTAAAAATTGAAGTAGAAGGAATTGTGGACATTTTTACAGACAATAGCCTAGTGTTTGCAGCTCCAGTTAACAAAAAGAAATCAGATAAACAGGAACAATATTTATCAACAATAATTAACAGCTTCGACCTCTGCTCTTTTCAACAGTCCAGAAAACAGATCTTACGCCATTTTCTCATGAACAACCTCAACATATGAATCCATTTCTACACTTGAATTTCCATTGGATGAAGTATAGAAATTAGGGAATTTGTGAGGACTGTTGTTGCAGTGGCTCAGCCTGAGGCTGGAGCGCCCAGAGAGGCTGCATCCCCTGAACCAGCAAGCGGCTGGTGGGACGGTTCAGAGGTTTAAGGTGACCTCTCCCCAGGCTACAATGAGGAGAAGGCTTTCCCTCTTAAGGCAGCGCAGTTCTATTTTACACATACCCTCTTCTGGAAAGTTCCCCGCTTCCCTGGGATCCTCTTTCAGCCACTCCTCCTTTGTACCCCCACTGGATTGTGTGCCTCAATCCTGCCTTTACTCCTCCCCTTTCCCTCTTCCCATTGTTCCCACCCCGCATAAAACCCCTGGACCTTCTTTGTCCTGCCAGTACTTTGTATTCAGACAACACTCCCTCCATGGAATAAACCCTGCGGATTTCCATACAAAGACCCTCTCCTGGGTTGAAGTATATTCTATCACCACCTTCATGAACTGTTGAAACCAGGTGAGGCAGTGCTCCCTGCCTCCCCCTCTGGATTATCTTCTGTTAATGGCCCATCAGTGCCTTGCCCATGACTCAGAGATAACTTCCCTCCTGGACTATCTCCTGTTAATGGCCCATCAGGCCTTATCTCAGAACTCACCATCCCATTGTGAGATGCTCCTCCCAGAGGGAGGAACCAAGCATTCCATCCTGGATATAAGCTGAGACTCTGAACACCAGAGCAGTGCTTACCTACTGGACTCCCAGAGGACAAGAGCTACTGCTGGATCTTCAGACCCATTTT
>VZRF01005185.1:25676-41157 GCA_013396875.1 Vireo altiloquus | reverse complement strand
AAAATAAAATAAAATAAAATAAAATAAAATAAAATACAAATAATAATTTAAAAAAACAAATAGGCAGACAGTGTAAGATAAAACCAAAAACTGATCTGAGGTACCTAGATCAAACATAGTGCAAAACTTGAATTAAACACGCCACATTTGCCTGGGATTTTATCATCTATGCCACTACTCTAGAGGCAATTGTTTTATCATCCATTTTGTGTTTTGAAAAAAGGAATTTGTGAATACATACTAGAAAATAAGAAGGCAATGATTGAAAGATTACTTCATTTTATTCAGTGATGCATTAAAAGGGGTTTTTGTTTATAGAAGAAATTCAGGAAGGCTTATTTTTTCCCTCTGTCACTCCTTATTTATGTGCAGTATGACTACTTTTAAACAGTTTTATAAAATGTTAGCAAGTATTCATGTCCAAAATGTGTTGAACTGTCATAAACGAGTCAATTGGACAGCTGGACAGCTGGAGGAGTAAAGTGTGTTTCCTACTGTAAACTTTTAATTAGACTTCAAAATGCTTATTAGACAAATTAAAATTTTACATCATGGCCTGTGTTTGTAAGACTATTTCAACAAATTTGACTAAAAAACTAGAGGTACATAAATAATAAGATGCATTTCTACAGTTAAAATTTTAAAAAAGTAGAAGAAAAGTCCTATTCAATCAGTGAGAACTACTGTATCATTCTATGTTTTACCTGTAACAATTGAAAGTGACATTTTTGGAAGTGACAGGCATTTTTTTCCTGTGTAACTTTGATGCTATTGCTAGCAAGTTCATTTGATTTGATGAGAAATTTTATCTTATTTGTAAGTGACTCTGGAGGAGTCTAAAGTTCTGCAAAATACCCATAGCACTTTTTTTTTGTACAAGCAAGAATATCTTTTAAATATATTTTAAAATCCATGTTTGAACAGTGTTTGACTTCGAATAACTGCAGTCAGAGTTCTACTCTTGAGTCACTCAACCCATAGCCTTAAAGCTGTGTAACATTATGATTAAATCTTATGTCTTCTCTTTCAGTGCTAGAACAAGAGTCTTGCAATAGGACAGAAACAGAACTTTGGAAAGAAAAGCCAAGAGCGAGATGAAAAAATAAATCAAGTACTTAAAACTTCTATAGAAATTTTTTTAAATTGTCTTTCTGCTTACCTTCTCAGCCATTCTTGGCTTCTGAATGCCTTCTGGTTGTCTCATTTATGCTTAGGTTTTGCCTTTTCTTCTCTGGGGTTCATCTTTTCCTTGAAGACAAAAGCTGATAAAACAATGTACCTACTCCTATTACTTTCTCCTCCTTCATTTCAAAGGTGGATTTCATTCATGCAGAACACTTGTTTCTTTAATCGATTTCTATACCTACAGGAGTTAACAAATTTAGAAGATTGGATGTTTTTAAAAGGTATCCCAAATTATTGACTTTTAACATTTATTACATACCTGTAGTGATTCCACCTGCTAGACACAAAGCTATCACTAAAAAAATGAAATCATAATTGTTTATATATTTACATGCAAGGAAAGTCATTTGCAACTGACAGTTGAAAAAAAAATTGTATTGAGGCATGAGATTGCTTGCTTTTATGTGAAAAGCAAATAAAGAGCAATGAATCCAAAGTATGCAAGATTTTTCTGGTGACTGAGCACACGTCCTGGTGACATGATAATGTAACTGTACTTAATGGTGATATCACTCTGAAAATATTTGTTGACTACAACTGGGGAAATGAAGAAAACAAAAAAGGTAGCATTTCCAACACTACTGATCATACTTGTAGAATTCATGGTGCAGCAAAAGTGCTGACAATTTCTAGAGAGGATATTTTAAGAAAGTCTCTGACAAAAACAATAGTTCATATTACCGGGAAAAGTAGTAGATCCTTTTTCAGAAAAGTGATTGATGTGCAAGTATACTTCATAAGTCCATATGCACATTCTGTTTTCAGTTTGTTTTTCCTTAACATTTCACAATTTAAGCCCCTTTTCATAGCTTAAAAAGAAATCAGAGATTATTGTGCAATTACATGCAGAGATGAAATGCAGATTTCAAATCACATTCACAGTTTTTTTGGGGAGGTGTATTTTAAAGTAAAACCTGAAATACTTTTGCTAGTTAACAAGTGAATAATAACATTTAAAAATCAAATTAACAAGAAGCATACAGTTCTCCATGGGTATAAAAATAATTTCTATTTAGTTACTGAAATTTGAAACATATTAATTTGTTGTCCATTTATAGAACATATGCCTTAGAATAGTATACCTCCAAATAAAAAACAAATAATTATTTAAGATACACATATATTCTGACCTGTCCATTCTAGACGTGTTTGTTAAAACAAAAAGAAAAAAAGAAAAAAAAGGAAACTGAAAAAAAAATCAATGCAAAAAACCTCTAGGTTTGGGGTACTAAATAGGTTACAAGAATGTTACATAAGGTTTATGTGGGGATTTTTAATGATAGCAAAATTCTTTTTAATTAGGACAAAATGCAGGAGTAAGACAAACAAACTCAAATCCCTCCACAAATTATTTTCTGCAGTTGTGTTCTGTTTAGTATCAAGACCTGTTTTTAAGTAAACTCAAGGGTAATATGAGATGTGATTGAATTTTAAGAGTACTGCAATGACCTACTGAAAAAAAAAGTAAAAATAACTCATACTTCATGGTTTCATCAAGAACTTAATTTACTCTTCATTTCTGTTGCTTAGTATCTGGGAACCTCTGACCCTCTTCAGTCATGCATTAGAAGAAATGCTTAAAACTGACAGCTGAACTTTGCATTCAAATCATGAGTTAATATTCAAAGTTAAGCTTAAGCATGAAAGGCAGCTAAAATGGTCAAATCAATGGATAATTATGCTTCTATATTCAAAGAGGCATAATATATTTCCATTATAAAGCCAAGAAGGATTGTTTATTCAACATCTAATTTATCCCTAAAGAAGGGCAATAAGAATATATTGGAAACAGAAGAGTGCCCTGTGTTTATCAAGTATTCTTATCTTGAATACAACTTTGTAACATATCCCCATGCTTTTCTTAATATGCAGACATCCTATCCATCAAAGGATTGTAGTTAATGAAAACTGCAGTTCAAAATAAATTATTTCTCTCTCCAAAGAATTATAACTGGTGTCTTTTGAGTTTTTTTCTTTTCTTCTTTCTCATGAAGAAAAGCCATGACTCATCACTAGAAGTTCACCCGAAAACTACCCTTAAGAATTTGAGACATCTAATCTGAATATTAAGGCACAAGATAGATTTTTATATTATTTACTGCTTTATAATCTTTCAAAAAGCAATGAAAAGGGCAGGAAATAAGGAGGGGGGGTGTTTTCAGGGTTTTTTTGTTTGCTTTTGGTTTTTTGGGGGTGATTTTTTTTCCATTTGATTAGGGTTTTTTGCAGATTTTTTGTTTGCTTGGGATTTTTTGCTTATTTGTTTGCTTTTTTGTTTGTTTTTTAATAGAAAGAATATTCCTTTCTTCCTGCATCTTCCATATTTGAGTTAGTCCTTTTCCTCAGGCTCTTTCCTCTGCCCTTTTTTCTTTTTTTTTAATTTGACTGAAAAAAGCACAGTCAGAGATTACAACCCTTTAGCAAGTAATTCCCTGTTAGTGGGTCCCCTATATTTACTAGGACAAAGGCTTTTATAACTCTGTTTTTTTCAAGTTGCATAGAGTAATGTTTTAAAATAAAGAAGGTCTTAAAATTTAATAACAGTTATTTAAAGAACAATTCACAGAGTTAAGAGCAAAGGAAGAAATAAATTACTTTTAAGGACTATTAAGAGAAACTCTAACATTTCCTAACTTCAAAACTTTCTCCTGGAAGTAGAGTCAATCCCAAGAATATTATTATTATGAACACCTTGGCATGGTATCCTGTTTGTCCCCTTGTAATTTCTGTTCCAAAATCCACGGAAAATTCTGGATTTAAAAACATTTCTATTATTTAAGAATATTTCAACAATGGGTGAAAGCAAAAGATCAGTTTATTTTCTCCAAATTTATACTCGTGTATGTGATTGCAGCACAGAAATGGAAAATATTTATCATGCTATAGTAAACCACTTAAGTAATCTAAAAAATCTGTGCAAAAATTGAATTATAATACATAAAAATAAAGGTTTCATGTTAGCATTAATCTTTTTGAAAATTGTAGTGCTATCAAAGTAATGATTCAAATTAACCTGAGTAAAACGGATTTTTTTTTTTTTTTTAGTGCAAGTTGTTCTTATTTGCCAGTATGATTTCCAGAATTTAACCAGCTGTGGCTTCCTGATTTTTTTTTTTTTTTTTTTGCCATTTCAAGGCCTTTTGACAATTTAAACACTTCAAAGTGCTGTTCTATGCTCAGTTCACAGAAGACTTGGTAAAATCCAATGCAAGGAAAAAAATTATTTCCCAAAGGAAAATTTACGATCAAAGATGGAAGAAAATCTATTTTATTGATGTAAACTTCATGTAGTCATAAGATCATAATTTAAAGTCACAATGTGAAACAGTCAAGGCACAAACATTTTAGAATCAATAGTATGAGAAACTGTGTAATGGGAAACTTTCCTTTCAGTCCTTGCTCTATAAAATATGCATTATTTCCAAATACTTCCATATCCTCAAAGATATTTTGTCATTTAGTTTGATCCAAAATCACCTTCCAACATTCAGAAACTAAATGAAATACAAAATACTTAGCTGATACATTTCTTATTGTAAAATACAAAAGTCATTCCCTCCAAAAATACATCTACATTACTGTTGAGGAAATTGATATCATTGGCCGCCTCTGTCTTCCAAAGAAAACTTCGGAAAATTTTCTCATTAAAAATTAATATTTCAAGATTAACATTTTCTCTCTGTTTAGAGAGAGAAAAATTAAAATAGAACTACTATTTTCTGCTTTTGAGACCAACTTGGACATGCTTAAAGAAAACTTGAACAAAATTTCTGTATAGAGCAGAGAGTACCATGAATTCAAATTATCCATATGTTTTCATTCTATAAACACTAAATTATAACTGTCATTTTGGAAGACACTAAGGACTGAGTCTAAAACTGAAACTTAGTACTTTTTAATATCAATCTACTTTTAAAGTGTTTTACAATAAAAGCACATGTGAACTTTAAAGAGGCACTGTAGGGTGTAAACAAAATCTCCAAGTAATTTGAAATACATTGGATTCTGAAGTTTCTTTATGTAAAGTTTTGTCACATAGAACATTAAAATTTTCATTAAAAAATATTTTTTCTCCTAAATATCAAAAGTTCTGACTTCGATTTCCCAAAAACCTTTAGAAAAAGCTAGATAGCACTGGTGATTTGAAGTATTAGGTCTTCTTTTTCTTTTCTTAAAAGATGCTTCACATAGGGTAGATTCTCAAAGAACCTACAGTGAGATGAAGTTTACTTCACCACAATTATGATCACCATAAAAAAAGGTCTTTATAAAAACAAGCATTATTAAGCAATATTCACCATGATTTGTAGTCATGATGAGAACACCATAAATATCTCTGTGAGAGTCAACTTAAGATACTGTAAAAGTCATACTCTGACTTTCTGTAGGAGCTTCTTATTCAGGGAATGTTCTCATTTTTATATAAGCTTTTATAAGGAAAATCAAAGGTGAAATATGGTCTCTCTGGGGATAAAAAAACCTCTAATAAACAAAACCTGGAAAAGAATCCATTAGAGAGTAAATATTCCTTGAAAAGGCTGGCTTGATTTTAACATGGAGGTCACTTGTAAGCACTTGCTAACTCTACTAAAACAAAGCAAAGCAAAATAAACAACTCACAAAAACTACAAAAAAAAGAATGTCAACAAGTCCAGGCATGCAAACTTGCTTAACTTGCTTGTTTAAATTTTTTTCATCATGCATTTCAATGCAGATACATGTCTAGTTTCCCTTCAGGGCAAAAGTAGTAAGTCTATGCTCATATTTCAAATATCCGACAAGATCCTTTTATATCCTAAGTTTTATCACCAGGATAAAGGTACATTCTCTTTGCAGAGACAAATTTTGAAATAACCACTACATTTCAGATATGTAAGAGACAACGAAAAAAAGAAAAATTAAGCTGGATTGCTGATTAAACCTTAAAGAAAATCTCTGGCATTAATCTGGAAACAATGGCTTTAGGAAAGCTGAAAGTCACAAATTTGGTGAAAACAAAACTGTTTATTGCAGAGACATATTATAGAGGAAGGCAGTGGCTGCCAAGCATATAAATTAGTTCAAGAGTTATCTAGATGTATTTCTGGAGGGAATGATTGAAGGAATAGTAAGAAAGCTAAAAAAATGGGTTGGGATCAGCAACAAAAACAAAAAGAGGCCTGCTGTGTAGATAACATTTTCATGTTCTTAAAATTTCTGATATTCTTATCTTGGCACAGCAAGAGTACATAGTACTTAATTGAATTATGAAGACTTACCAAGAAGGTATGAGCAAAAAATGTGCACTGAATTTCTGTTCAAAATGCAATAGAACAGTTGTATTGGGTTTATGTGGCCAGGTTTTGGCAGTGGGAAAGCTGCAGAGGGGGCTTTTGTGACAAGTTGCTGGAAGCTTCCACCATATCTGGCAGAGCCAATCCCTGATGCCTCTGAAGATGGGCATGCTGCTGGACAAGGCTGGGCCAATTAGAGAGGTTGGTAATGCCTCTGTGATAATATATTTAAGAACAAAATCAAAACAGAATGGGGGGCATTCGTGATTCCTCAATGTGTGCCTCCTAGAGGAACCATTATGTGTACTGAAGCCCTGCTTCCTAGGAAGTGTCCAGACATGGCTTGCTGATGGTAAATAGAGATTGGCTTTTCCGTTCCTTTATATGCATGCAGACTCTCACTTATTTCTTTTCTTTCACTGTAATAAAACTGCCATATCTCACTCACTGGTTGTTCTCCATCTTATTCTCTCTCCTGTGCCATTGGGAAAGGGAGTTAAAGAGCATTTTAGTGGGCACCTGGCACACAGCCAAGGTCAGCCTGCTACACTTGTGGCGAGAGGAGAACTTGTCTCCCACAGGAGGGACCCCGTGGTGCAGCGGGGGGATGACTCCTCTCCCTGAGCAGTGGGAGAAGCTACAAGGAATGAACTGACCATAACACCCTGTTCCCTGTCTCCCTGCCCTGCTGGGGGAAGAGATAGAGATGGGAAGGAGGGAGGAATGGTGGGAAGGTGTTTTTAAGGTCTTATTTTACTGCTTATTGTCCTGCTCTGACTTTATTAGCAAAAAATTCAATTCACATCCCTGTTTTGAGTCTGTTTTGTCCAGGATGGAATCGTGTGAGTGATCTCTCCCGGTCCCTATCTCATCCCATGAACCCTCCATTATATTTTCTCTCCCCTGTCTACCTGCAGAGGGGAGTGAGAGACTGGTTCTAGTGGTTGCCTGGAATCCAACCAGGGTCAATCCACTACGGCAGTTCAGTTGCAAGGGACCTACAAGGATAATCTGGTCCAACTGCAAGTGAAATACCTTTCTTCACTTCTTTCTCTGCACAACAATATACTTAAAAGTGTCCATCTCCTTCGAGAGTTTGATCCAGTAGCATTATTTTTCCCTCTTAATATACACTGTTGTTATATGTAACAGTCTGAATACATGCATCATGCCCTTAAGTCCTATTTGCACTGGCATGGTGCCAAAGTCATTGTCCAGGTGTCAATGTCTCATGGCATTGGTCTCACACCAACAGGGTGTAGGACAGGTCATCTATTCAGATGCTGAAGACAGATCCTGAACTGGCTAAGGCTTTAGTCTCTGATGTCATTCTTGTATGTCTCCTCTTGCCCTGTTTTTTTTATGTGGATTTAAGGCAATGATTTGAGAGTCTGGGGTGTTTTTGTGTTTCGGGTTTTTTTAACTGTTTATTTTCCTGGAAAATGGAGAAATAAAGGAGTATTTGGATTCAGAAGGCAAAGCAGGAGACTTAAAAGGTCATCAAATCTCTCTAGAAGTATGGAAAAAATAAAAATATGATTAAGCAGGCAGCTAATTCATACATTGTTTAAATATTTTTTTAAATAAAATGAAAAAACTAGACAGTAGTAAAAACTAAACAGTAACTAGAAAAATCTTAATACAATCCATGCCCAAAGTGGGAAGTGCTGCTGTAGCTGCTCCTCAAGGCTTATGATAAGGCAGAAAGTAGCACCATATAAGTGTAACCAAGGGGTTTCTCATTGCAGAGGACTGGTATTCTGTCTATGCTGGTCTATAACTTCTTATAAAAGACTTGGATATCAGTTTTATAGCAGCATAGCGAATACACACAGCACGACTCTAGTTGTGTCCTCCACTTTGAGTTAGTCTGAACTATCAAAAAAGCCATTTCAAGCACACTTTTTCTATATTTTCTTCAGAAAGAACAAAACATAAAAACACACCAACCATACGCTACTGTTCTCTCAAAAATCTTGATATGCAACATATTTTCCTTTGTTTCTATGCAACAGTGACAGGGGTGAAGAAGTTGATTAAGTGTGGATGTCACTTGAAAAAGTGTGTTGAAAAAGTGACTTATTACAGGTTTACAATCTTCCTATGATTCCTATGATTATGTTCCTATGATTCGATACAGGAATGTCTAACAAACCCTGTTTAGGTAGAAATTACATTTATTTGTGCTGCCCTGATACATCTCTTTTATGAAACTTTGTGACTTTTTTATCAAAACTCATTTAGATTGCACAGGATGTTCATGATTTACCTCTTCTGAATGTTTTCTTTCCAGCATCTTGCCTCTAACAAGTTTAAAGAAGTCAGATTGTGCATACCCTTCAAATTCTGAACTATTACCCAGGTTTTAAAACCAGTAATACTGCCTAACTTGTAAGGCTTGACTCACCATGTGCCTCTCTTCTCACATCTTAAGAGCAGTAGTTCAGGTTGTGCAGCTCTATCATGAAGCCTTCAATCAGGATGGGGAACCTAATCCACAGTGGAAAAAAGAACCAGCAGTACAGAATTTTATAAGGAAGATAAGCATTTTTGAGTGCTAGTAAGGACCAGTTGTTCACAAGAACAAAAGAACACAACTGCTGTTTCAGTATGACATTCTGTCCCATCTAGAAAATGTATAAATGTAGAAATGTCTATAGAAAATGTAAAGAAACTTGTTCCACGATATTTTTCCACTAAAAGAACTATAATATCTTTTTAAAAACTGAAGGAGGAAGAAGAGGAGGACATGGGTGTCCTGAAGTCTTTTAACTGCAAGTTGATTGACAGAAATATCAAAACCATCTTGTTTTAATCTTTCAGATAAGGACTTTCGCACAATTTGCTATGGTGAATGATATGTCTAAAGGAAGGAGTTAAAATCTCATCTTTAGCTGTATACTAACAGAAAAAGAATCTCAGGAAGTGGTAATAAAAGTACATAGGTATTTTATTTATAGTGGAAATACACCTGAGGTTCAAACACTACTCTTCATACTAGAATGGCAACTTCACCTATAACCACTGGTAACAGTAACACATGAGAAAAGTCATACCAAAAGAGAGGACCAGGGTCCGGTTTTCACAGTGCAAAGCAAAAAGAGTAATAGCATCTTACTGAATTCTAACTCTTGGGTTTCTTTGGGTCCAGTGGCCTCCAGATCAGTATTGAATAAGATCTATCACAGCTATTACAACGCATGCTAGATGAAGTTTTTTTATCATCCCAATAAAAAGCCAGGATATAAAGGCACTGAGCTGTTGTATATACAGGTCTGCCTCAGTTTTTGTGTTCTCATCTGGGATCAAACTTCTATAAGTAAATGGAATTAAATATTAAATATTTTTGCCAAGAAAAATTTCCTTTGTTCAGATTAAAGAGACAGCATTGTGAGTTTATTCATGCTCCATCTGTTGTACTATTTTCTCCAGTGGCAACTTCAAAGCACTTTAGCATTATCGAGTGTTTGTGAAGAAATGGCAGTACAATATTTTCCCTCAGAGAGGGGAAAAAAAATTAAGAGTTCAAAAGTGAAAGAAATTTTAAGTCACTCAGTTAGCTGTTTAATCCACTATTTAATTGTATGCGTATTTATTTCTATTGATTTCTTTTTCTTTTAAAGACTGATGGAGAGAAAATAACTTGCAGCCTTCTTAATCCAGAAACAATTACAGCAGGAGCCCATATTCTTTATCACATGAACAATGCAATTCATAAATGAGGAAAATTTCAAAGGTTTGTTTCCTGCTGCTAATTTTGCTAGTGAGCTGAATTAGTGGGGCACTGCTGGGAGCAGCAGGAGATCTTTGTGATACTGTTTCAGAAAGGGAAAGATCTGATAACTAGTGTTAATCATTAAAAAGCAGTTCTTGTAGGTGTCAAAAAATCCCCTGAAATATTATTCTTTCTCCCTTCCAGCCTTCCCTCCTTACCCTCTCAGAAATTCACCCGTAGGGAACTTAAAAAAAAAAAAAAAAAAAAAAAAGACAACAACAACAAAAAAAAGTAGGTGATTAAAAACACGGTCTTGCATAATGATATAATGATGAGATACTCCCTTTAAAATTGCATTGCACAGGGCTTGAATAAAACAAGAAGAGCAGATTTTTGACTCCCTTACCCTATTTATCTTCACCCTGGCTCTTAAGCCATCTCAGTCCTCTCTTTTTTTGGTTGCTCAATTCTGCCTCACTATAGGCGTTAATAAATAAATATGCAGATTTCAGTCTACTGTAGGAAAATGCATAATCTTGCTTGACACTCTACACAAGTACTCTCAGGAGCTGTTAAGGAGCTTAGGTCAGAACTATGTTTCACAGCTTTTCTAGAATGTTTTGAAGTGACCTCATTTCCAACCTGGCAGTATCACTGTCCTCCTTCATGTTAAGATTTTGATTTAGATTTGTTCTGTGACTAATTTTTAAAATTTATTTTAACATAACACTTTAGAACTGTATAATACTCTTAAGACAGTTTTATTGTTGATGGGCAGTGACAATAGCTACAGACTTTCCTGTCTTGGTCATGTACACGTGGTGATTGTGGTGATTGTGGTGATACAACTGTATGTAGGAACATGCTGTAAAAAACAAGTCACTAGAAATAACAAAGTGGAGGAGAAAACAGACTTCAAAAACACTGTCATTAAATATTATTGCTGTGATGCAAAAAAAGTGATGTTTCACAAGCAATAGAATCAGCATATGTGAATTAGCAGTGAAAACTAACATGAATATCCTTCTAATGATGGTTATACTGTAAAAATTCCCCAATATGTCACAGACTATACCTTCAATACACCTGTGTTTACTGGGAAATTAATTTACACTTTTTGAAATGCCCAGAGTAATAATTAAAAAGCTGTAATTTTTTGTAAGGAACAGTTACCACCTCCTTATATTAAAAATACTGTTTATACCTTGTTTGGGTTGGGATTTTATGGAGAATAAAGACAGAGCTTCATGTGGTTGGTTGGTCATTTTGGGGTTTTATTAACCCAAAAGTATGCAACAGAAATACACAACCAAAAAAAAACCCAGGACCAAAGTGTTAAAACCAAAGTGGCTTTAGTCATACCTTAGATTAAGGGAAGATTAAGGCTCTCCACCACTACAGAGAGACCTGGCAAAGGCAGCTGTCACAGTTAAGATCAAGAGGGAGCAGTGCTATGACCTGTCCTAACCAGGGCTGGGTTAATGACAAATTTGCACACAGAACTGAACAGGAGTTTGGCTATTAAGCCTAGCTAAAACTTCCCCAAATTATGCCATCTCATATCCTCCCTGACAGCATTTCATTTCAATCCCACAGGGAGTAACTGCAGCACAAGGCGCCTTTCCCTCTCAGTGTTTGGGGGAAGAAAGTGACAAAATAAAAATCAGTATTTCTTTCAATCATGAATAACCTTCTGGCATATGTCATGTACTGTTTTCTTCATGCCAGCCAACTATTCTGGAATTAGGAGATACTAGGTTGATAGAGTGTGGCTAGACTACTTCAGTAACTGTGGGTTTAGATTTGTAGCTGTGAAGATTCTGCTTACAATTTTCCTACAATCCAAGTTGCAATAAGTGATGTCTGTACCCCTTAGGCTATTTTCATTGGGTTAAGAATAACAAGCAAATCTGACTGCTGGCCCACTCCTATATTGTAAATAGTTTTGACAGAAAAAAATCATGATGCAATCATCCTACATTATAACTCTTATAAAAAGCTTTAAACCGTAACCTGTGTAATAGATTGTCACAAACAACTGCTAGTTCCTGGTTGCCAGTAGCAGGCTGTGGCATTTTCACATTCTGTGATAAGAGCAGACAGAGTCCTTCATGGAGGAGTGAGAGGTAACACACCAAAGGTCTTACTAGCCTTTTGCAGGAGCTAGACAGCAAAAGTCAAAACATATTAATTTTGAAATTTCACTTCTTGGGGGGTGTTTCTGCTTTGCTGTTGTTTCTAACCAATAAAGTATGGTAAAGTAGCAAGAACCTAGTCTGAAGACTAGATTTTAACGTCACAAATACATTACTGCTACAGGGAAGAACACATTTGTCAGCCCATTCCACCACATAGCTTCTGGTCAGTAAATATATTTCACCCTCATATTGTATATATACTGCCTCAAATGCCTGGGTGACTTTACTTAGATCAAAGAAAATACTAAATGTGTGCAATAAGCATTACCCATGCTATAAGCATGTGTATTAGCACTTCTGCCTATACGGTCTGTAGTTAAAAGAAAAGCTGAAACACACATGAAAAAAACCTCTTTTGTCCAGAAATATGATTTATATGGGAGTAATAGAGTATTTTTCTTTTTAGCTGTTTCATGCTAAAGCTTCTCTAGCAGAGGCACCACTCTGACCTCTCACCAAACTGTTCAAGTCATTGGTTGCTACTGCATAATTCAGTTGTCAAATTACTGCAGATGCACAACAACACTGAAACTCAGAGCTTGGTGTAACTTCAGGCACTTACATCTCTAATTCTTTCTCTCCCTGCACTAGCTCTCTGTAGGGCAAGGTGAGTAACCCATACTGATAAGAGAAGGAGAGCTGCCATGGGGTACTGTCAGACTGATGTTCAGCAGTCTCACAAAAAAATAGCATCTCTCGGACAAAGTCCACCAGGATCATTGAGATAATCAACAGATCACTGCCACAGGGCACCTCACTCGCAGCTCTCTTCATTTTCACAGCTTTTCTTTCTCTCTTGGGAGCACTGCAACACTCACTGCTCAAATGACTAAGGTCACTTCTGAGAGCAGTACACCTCATTTTTGCCTTTCCCTGCACTCTCTAGTTAGTGTGTGCTGAATCAGCTCCCAATGCTCCACTGAATGCCAGACCTGATGCAGGGTAAACAGGGAGAGCACCCAGCCAAAGCAGAAAGCAAACCAGCATATCAACAGAAGCCTAATTCATCCCCAAGGATTACAATCTGAAACACTACAGCTGTGGACATAGATTATTTTGTTTTCAAAACAAGAAAAAATAGGTGCAGGTTTTACATGTATAGGAGATCATCACAGCTATAGAAGTCATTTAACTTCGGGGTTTGTAATACTGGACAAAGAAAATCGGTTGTCTAAAGAAAATGCAACTTTCTTCAAAGTACACCAATAGCTACCTTTACACCTTTGAGGGTTTTTTGCAGATCTTCCTCCCATATAGAACAAATGGGACACAAGTACCCTTGCAACTGATTTATTGAGTTGGGATTACAAAATTGGTCTACCAATTGTACAACCCCATCAGCAAAAAAGAATAAAAGGGAATGAAATAGGTATATCCATATTATCCAGCATGCACTGTATTCCTTCACCTTTGTGCTAGGCAGTACAAGTTTGTGCAATATCTGGAGACATTTTCATGTTCAACATTTTTCTCTGGTTTGCAAGTTTCTCACATACTTATGTTACTAACCCTGGGTTCTGAAAACTGACCCTATTCTTGCCTCTTTCTGCTACAGATAGCTCAAGGATAGATTGACACTCATTCAAAATTTGTTCTTAGATTTCTAGTGACTTCTTAGGCACTGCCATTCTGTCAAACAAATAATTACGAAAAGGGACATTATGGGCTCTGCGTTGACTTCAGAGATACTCAAATAGATTATCTGGGTCTTCTACTAACTCTGTTAGGGACAGAATATTGCATTGAGCACCTATCAGCAAACCACTCATCACAGTATTGATTTACACTCAGCACTTAATTGACATTTATTTCTGTCTTTGAAACAATGAGGACTGGAGACAAATTTTAAAGGATCCTGAAACTCCTGGGTAAGTTATTCAAGGGAAAATAATTTCTTGCATGCAGTAGGTGCGTGAATTCATACAAAAGGAGGAAAAAATGCATCATCTTTTCTACTATTCTTTCCCTTATACTACCAAATTCAAGTGTAGATCTTGAACACAGGAAAGTATCTCCTTAGAGTATTCTTTAAGTTCACAAGGCCCAAAGACAGGCTGGCTTTTAGCATGAAAGATTATATTTCCTCTCAGCTATTTCTAACATTCTATTGACAAAACCTGTCTTATTTTCAGATTTTAAAAATTGCTTCTGCACTTTAAGCATGTTTCATTGTTCTTCCTTTTCTTTTCACAATGATTTTTAGAAAACAAAAATAGAAGGCATATAACCCCACTAGACAGGTATTATTCCAGCTATTCCCTTGTAGGTAGTATAACAGCAGTGATGATATTCTCATATTCAACTCTAGAGTGTTTTCATTTCTAATTATTATAGTATTATTTGGGAGAGCTTGCAGAAAGTCATTCATTTTATGTGGCGTTAGAAAAACAAATTTTCACTGATGGGTACAAGTTAACATTTTGAAACATTTTGATAAAAATGAGGTCTTCACTGAAAGTTTGTGCACTGTACTTATAGTTTGTCATCTACTATAATGGGCATTACTATGCACTCTAAATCAAGATAAATGACAAAAATCGGTCTGTAGTCTTTATTCTGAAACAGGTCAGATGGGAAATCCAAGTTATCTGAGATTTGGACTAAAGTTTAACACAGTCAGTACGTGCACCATAAAGAGGCAGATATTCTTCTTTTTTTTTTCTGTAAAAAGAGCAAACAACAATTTCATCATTAGCACGTTGAGAAAACTATCCAAAACAGTGAAAATTCCACATAAATCCATGAAGTTTAAAAATACTGCATTGTGTCAAGCAAGAAATGAGTCTTCATTCATGATAGCGAATAACACTTTGAAAAATTTAACTAAAAAAAAGTGAAAAAGGTTACATTTGTTTTGCACAAACCAAGTATCCCAAAGCTAATACAGTAAAAAGATACTGCAATCAAGAAAAAGGAACTCAGCAAGTGTTAATCTGAAATTTATCACTAAATCCTTTTCAGGGATATTAAAAATCATAACCCTTTTTTTTTATAGAATGGCACTTTTTTCATGTAAGTTTTTAATTTAATGTACTGAAGCCATATATTTTCCCCTCCGTATCTCTCAATTTGTTTTCCTTTATCTAATTTTTACTGTATTATTAATGATA